>CAUYON010159729.1:0-63778 GCA_963573935.1 Arctocebus calabarensis | reverse complement strand
TTTTTAGATAGTGAGATAGAGAGATTTAGATACAAAGAAATAATCAAACAAATAAACAACCAAAGAAACAAAGAAACAACGAACGAAAGAAACAAACAAAGAAATAATTAAACAAATAAAGAAATACGGTGGTAAGTCGGTTGGGTGGGAAGGGAGAAAGAGAGAGGGAGGAGGGAAGGAGAGAGGAAAGAAAATGGGTAGTTGCATCTATACAAAACATATATGGGGCAGGGGTTATTACTATTTCCTAAGCATTATAGTATAACAGCTTTTTACAAAGCATTTTTTATTAGATAGTTAAGTAATCTAGAGGTAATTTTAAGTATACAGGAGCATGTGTGTATGTTAACCAAGAGATGACTGCACGTGGTTGATGACTTACTCTCTCTCTTGTTACTATGACATCTCTAGAAGTAAGGACAGAATAGGTGGCAGTCCAGGGCCCAGAGGCCACAGGATACTCTGGGGCCAGTACTGACAACAGGGAGGAAACCATGGTGCAGCCACAGAAATAAGTAGTGATTGTGTATTGGAAGGAGAATGGGACAAGATGGATTAGGGTAGAGAAGGGATACTCAGTCCTAAGAATACTCACTGGGAACTTTGACAGTGGAATAAAAAACCTGCAGGAAGAAATATTGAGGGCTTGAAATGAGGGATAAGGCCAACAATTTACTACTGGCAAAGGGAAAGACAGTGTTAGATCAGGAGGGGTTGAACTATAATTATAAAAGCCTGTTGTTATCACTTTTTGTCTCATATCTATCACAGTGTTTTTCAACCTTTTTTATATCATGGTACACTTGAACCTGTAGTTAAAATTTCCCCAGCACCCATAAATTACATTGATCAAAAAAGAATAGTTAAAAAAAATACTTACTATGCTTTGAATTTCTTTCAAAAATAATTTAATTAATGATCTTTAAAATTTTTGTGGTACTCTTAAGATGCTCTTGCAGCACACCAGTGTGCCATGGCTCACTGGTCTATCAGAAGAAGAGATAATACACAAGACTCAACTTATTCTTTTAATAGTAGTAAGATTTTAATCCAAAAAAGAAAAGATACATAAAAAGTAAAGACATAATACATGTTTTCAGCTTTTCCCAAATAGGAGAAAAAATACAAGATGAGTGTATAAACATGATAGCAAAAATATTTGGCTTTAAGCCCCAACTCCCTCTTCCTACCCATGTAAGAGCTAAGGCAAATATTTGTGTATTATCAATATGTATTTACTCATGTGGGATTCTCATCTTATGCCAAAAGGAATATAATGTGACTCACCAACATACATACACACATACAGATGCACAAAAAACAAGATGAAATTAAATTAAAGATAGATAAAAAAGAAAGCAGGGCATAAAAATAGAAAATTAAGAATAGATGGCTAGATCAATGTAACCTAAAAATTGTACCCTCATATTAATTTGAAAAAATAAAAAAATTCAAAATAAATAAATTAAATTAACTAAGAATAGACAGTTCACAAAATATACTTTACTTCCTAAAATATCTCTGAAAGGTAGATTACAGTTTTGGTATTAAATTCCATACTCTAGTTTGAAGAGGAAATGTGAGCAGTATAAATTTTCCTCAAACTGACCTTACTTTCTCAGTTTCTTCTAGAACAAATGTTTATAAAATTTGTCATTAAGATGCAATTTTTAAGAAAATAGAAGGACACAAGGATAAATATCACTTGAGATTCATAGCTTCCCACTCAGATATACATCCTACCAAATTTACCTAATGTCCTAAAAATTCACTTGGGTGCAGGAATTTCTACTCTTTCCTATCTCAAGGTTAGTCTAATGCCCACCTGGAGACCCCTCTCAGAGGCTAAAAGGTAACCACTGTCTCCCTTTATAGAATGATCTTAATTCCTCTATTCTAGCATCTCCTTTCTTTATTTATACAAAACCAAACCCTGGCCAATTGCTTTGATATGCAGGAAGTAGCAGAACAGGTGAACCCCCAACTTTGGCAAAGAAGCCACCCCCCAAATACCATGCAAATTAGAGAACACATAAAAAGGAGAGCAGGGAAGGGGAGGATATTCATCATTTCCCTGTTGTCATTTTAGGGCAAGGTTTATTGCTCACTAATCGAGGCTCCATAGTTGGAGCATTTTTCTTCAAAAGTCTTTAACTAGATTCACAGTTTTTTACAAGATATTATAAACTGAATGTTTGTGTCCCCTCCCCCCAGTTCATGTGAAGCTCTAACTTCTATGTCCTTTGAAAGATAAATTGGGCCTAGTTGAGGTCATGAGGGTGGAACCCTCGATGACAGGATTAGTGCCCTCATATCTAAACGAAGAGATACCAGAGCTTCCTCTCTCTGCAGGATATGTGAGATGCAGACATCTGCAAGCAGAAAAGATCCCTCACCATGAAACTAATCTACAAGCTCCTTGATTTTGGACTTACCAGCCTCCAGAACTGTGACAAATAAGTATCTATTGTTTAAGTCACCCAGTTTTTGGTATTTTGTTACAGCAACTCAAGCTAAGTAATATCAATGAGTTCTCATAGCATCTCCATAACTGAGCAAATATAGAAATAAATTCCTTTTACTTTATAAATGAATACAAAGATCAGTTCTTTGTCTAGAACCTCATGATCAATGTCAGGTCAAAATCTCATTCTTTTCATGGCAAATTTTCTCAATTATTTGTTGAACAATTTTTTTTTTTTTTGAGACAGAGCCTCAAGCTGTCACCCTGGATAGAGTGCTGTGGCATCACAGCTCACAGCAACCTCAAATTCCTGGGCTCAAGCGAGTCTCTTGCCTCCACCTCCCAAGTAGTTGGGACTACAGGCACCCACCACAACGCCTGGTCATTTTTTGGTTGCAGCCATCATTGTTGATTGGCGGGCCTGGGCTGGATTCAAACCTGCCAGCTCAGGTGTACGTGGCTGGCGCCTTAGCCCGTTAACCACAGGTGCCGAGCCTTGTTGAACAAATATTAATTGATCACCTAATCTATGCCAGAAGCCATGCTAAGCTTTGAAGTCATAAAGATAATGTACTGTCCAGAACCTTAATAAGCTTGTGATTTAGCAGGTGAGAGAGACAAATTAAAAAAAATTAATTACAATATTGTAGCATTGTAAATGCATATGGGACATGTTATGGTAGCCAGGAATGAAAATTAACCATTCCATTTGACAACATCAGGAAGAGATGAGGTGACAATGAATTGAAAAGAATTGGAAGGAGTTTAAAATATAGGAAGAGAAAGGTAGGAAGAGCATTTCAAACATAGAGAATACCATCTAACAAGATCAATAAGTAAAAAGATAACTGGCATTTTAACAGTTTGGCGATGAATCACGTACAGCTAGAGCACCAAGCAGAGGCAGTGGAGGAGAAAGACAGTGGCCGACAGGGTGCCTTGGAATAAAGGGCAGAGTGTAAAGAGCCTTTGTGTTGCATTCTGCAGAATTTTATTAAACAAATGAACTTTCATTTTAAAAGCCAGACTTTCCTTTGTGTGTTATCTTTGCCTTTATCTAAAGTTACCAAGAATTTTCCTTTTCTTTCATCCTTTTATATTTATTTATTTAAGATAGCGTTGTACTTGGCAGGCTGCAGTGCAGTGGCCCAATTATAACTGTCTGTAGACTTAACCTCCTGGGCTCAAGTGATCCTTGTGCCTCTCAGCCTCCTGAGTAGCAAGGACTATAGATGTGATTTTTAAATTTTTTGAGATGCGAGTCCCGCTATATTGCCTAGGCTGGTCTCGAACTCCTGGCCTCAAGCAACTTTCCCACCTTTACCTCCCAAAATGCTGAGATTATAGGTGTGAGCCACTGCACCCAGCACCACGAATATTTATACCCACGTCTAATCTTGCTCCATTCCCAAGGGTAACTAAGACTTGGCATTCAAATTCTCTTTTCCCCTTTTAAGAATGCAAGGTTTTCTCATCACCAGTTAATAGGGCTATAGGTATTTCGGAATTATGGCTTGAAGATCCAAGCCATGCCTTTTAGTCTGATCACCAGTCTGGTAGTGAAGTCTTCCAAAATGTACATGTAAATTTGAGTCAACAGTATGTGCCCAGAAGAAGCCACAATAAATACAAAATGCTACATTAAAAAGAATTCATGTAGTGTAAGGAATATTGGGCAAGGTATCAACTAAGAGTAAGTAAATCACTTTGGGGGATTAATTGATCATACCCAGGAACACCATCATGTTAACGAGCTGGATTGATTGCTCTTGGTCATTGTGCTGGAGTGTTTGCTGCAACTGCTACAGATGTCATCATGATCCTTTTGCATGCACACAAATATCAGAGCTGCCCATTCTGTTTTATGTATCCTACTCTTTCATTCATTCAGGAAATATTCATTGATTATTACTTGGTGATGTTTTAAACACCAAGAATATAGAGACAAAACACATAGCCTATCTTTTTGAGAAACACAGCATAGACAGAAACAAAAACCAAGAGCATTTCTACAGATTAGGAATAATTGCTAGAAAAAATATGATTGAAAAAGAAAATTTAATTCACAATAGCATAAAAAAAGTATCTATGAATTATTGTAATAAAAATACAGAGAAAAAGTTTAAATGTACTAAAGATCTCATAAGATAAGAAGAATAATTGAGCAGATATTCTATATGCCTGTGAAGGATAATTTATTACTTAAAATATCAATTCTCCCCTAAATTGACCTCAACCCACATTTCAGTTGGGTTTTCTGGAGATCTCTGAAAACCTAATATATAATCGTTAGGGAACAATAAAGATCCAGACATAACTAAGTTAGTGTTAAAAAAAAAAAAAAAAAGGAGCAAAGTGGAGGCAGTGAAGAGACTGTCCTAGCCAAATATACAGCCATTCTACAAAGTCAGTTTCACAAAGACAGTTAGAAGCAAGACATTCCAATGAATAGAATAGGGAGCAAGAATCAGAAACAGATTCATCTACTTATGAGAAATTAATACATGATAAAGTTGGTAGCATAAGTCAAGGAAAAAACAAAACACTCCTGTTAAAAAAAAGTGATACTGGGTGGAGAAAAATAAAATTGAGTCCCTATCTAATATTATATTAAAAATGAGCTAAGAATGGAAAATAAATCCAGGATAATATAGAAGTAGTGTCTGGCAAAATTATATATATATGCTTAAGTTACTAGGTGACAATGTTTTCAATATCTAAATCTTAACAGAGGACTAATGCTGAGACTATACAAAGAAGTTTTTCAAAGTCAGTAAGAAAATGTAAGTAAGGCAACAGAAAAAGTAGGCAAAGAATATGAATGGGAAATATATATAACAAAATGCTAACAAGTATACTAAGAGATGCTCATGAGTATGAATAGTCAGGGAAATGAAAATTAAACAGTAATGAAATATCATTTTGAAGCTACTAGATTAATTCAAAATATGCTGTGTCACTGGGGATATGGGACCATAGTCCCTAAGAAACTCTTGTACTATGGTGCACACAGCCAGGCAGTCATCCTAGGGAGTAACCCATGGGACCTAGGTAAACAAACATGTTATTGCTTTCCGACTCCAGAATCCTGCTTCTGGATATTTCCACATCAGAGTAATTCTCACACAGATCCATAAGGAATGTATACAAGGATGTTCACTACAGTGTCATTTATGATACAGGGAAGCTGAATCACTGTGAGTGACCATCTCTACCAGAGGGGTGAGGGGAAGCACTATGAATACACACAGAGTGGTTAGAGGTGACTAACGACACACACATTGAGAAAAATGAGTCCATCTTTAAATTCATTCTGGTTTTTAAAAGCCAAATAGCATAACAGCATTTATGAAAATTAAAAATGCATGGATGCAAACAGTACAAAATTCTTTAAATTAAAAAAAGGAGTAAGTAAGCAAAATAAGGGAGAATCCTTGAACAAACCAAAGGAACCAAATAACAGGGTGTCACGAAGAAAAGATTGTAAATAATTCTACTTTCTGGAGGTGACATCCCCCAAATAAAAATTAAACAGGAAAAATATAATAAAACATAGGTGTCACCACACAGGGATTAGCTCTAAAGGGTGTGGATATTCGGAAGAGACTTTAGCAAGGTATAGTTAATAGAAAGTAGGAAACAGAAAGTGTAACCTGAGGACAACGGTAAAAGCAGAAGTGTTTAAGGCTAAGCAAAGACGAGATAGGATAAATATAATTTGCTACACTCATAAGTGATTTTCTGAGATGCAAATATGGCTCTGTCACTCTCCTTTAAAACCAAATTCCTTCTACCAAGACCATATTACAGCTGGGCTCTTCTCTTATCATCAGTTTCATCTTGAGGTATGGTGGCTCCACCCCTGCCCTCTAGATCTGAAACACTCTAGCTTTTCTGTAGTTCCTGGAGTGAGCCTTCATGCTTGAGGATTTTCTAAGGCTTTCTCTCCTGGAAACTTCTTCCTCCTTTTCATCTAGCATCCATCCTTCAGAGTTCAGGGGACTGTCATTTGCAAACTACCAATTTCTCAAACCCTCTAAATGTTGTCATTCTCACACACACACACTAGAACCTCTTGTAAGTTGACCAGCTAAGGGACAGTAACAAACAGGTCAACATTTGGAGGAGGTCAACATAAGGAAGTAGGCCTACTGTACTGATATGAACATGTGGTGCATGTCTGATCTATGAAAATTAGGTCATCTTAAAGAGGTGGTCAGTGCAAGGGAGGTGGTCAAGGTTGGGGGGGTCTACATTTTAAAAGCCAAAGGGCAGGGCAGCCTGAAGAATGGCACTTCCAAGGATGGCACACTCGCTGTAGGTCAGGACTCTGCTGCCTCTTGCCAGCAACTCCCACAGCTAGAAACAACTGTGGAAAGACCTGGTCATCCTCAGACATTGCCTACTGGACATTTGGGAGGTGCTCAATTGAATAAGATTTAGAGGCAGAAATACTTTTTATGATAAAGTTAAAAATGTCTTCATATAGGAGCCATTTCAAGAACTGCGAGCCTCTAGCAACCTAGGGAGTGGGCTGGTGTAACTGCTCCCCTGTTAACATAATACAAAGCCACCATCCCTTTGAGGTTGATTTACAAACTCACCAACAGGATAATCTATTCCTCCTTCAAACTCCTAGGACGCTTGGCACACACCTGTATCATAAAGAGCACCACCCTGCATTATTATTGCTTATCTGTGGCCTCCATTAGGCTGTGAGCTCCTTGACATTAACATTGGTGGCATGGCCATGTCTTAGAACACAGAAGAGTAAGTCCAAGGTCGTTCTTTTTTTTAAGGCAATGGCACCCTTTCTTTTTCTCCCTCCTAGACCATTCCACCCGTTCCCACTCCCAACACAGAAACAGGGAGAATATCAACTATTTAAAAACTTTGCTAATTGGACTTTTTTAATGGTGGTACATTTTAGAACTTCAATAAATATTTATTATACCATACAATGATCCAAAATTGGGCTTCTCTCTTCTTAAAGAAGTTCAGTGAACTATAAGAATATATGAATTAAAAAAGAAATTAACCCAAAGTGACCAAGTGACCTTTGCTCATGCTAACACAGTATTTCTTAACCCAGCTCTAAGGGATGTGAACAGGTCCAGTCCAGAGGCCCAGCTCCATGTAGCAATTTACTTCTTTACTGCAACAGGCTCATCACTCATTGCCTCTGGCACCCTGAGGTGATCCCTGAACAACAGTTTGCTTTCCCTGGACATGTGTGTATGAAGTCACACACATCAGAAACACACGTCCAATGTAACAACACAGCAAATGATCACACCTGCTGTCTAAAGAAATTGTTTGAAAACTCTCTCCACTTTCCTCCTTTGCAGCCTTGCAATCCCTGTTTCTAATTTCCTTTCATCCTCAGGCTCTAAAACTTCATACCTAATATGACCTAGCACAAAAATCTCTCTTCTTTTCTTTCCCTGATGCTCTTAAAGCAGACGTTGAAGTCCAATGCACATCTCACCTGTCCCCAAGCTGGAATACCATGAATCCCAGGCTTTACTGTGCTTAAGAATGACCCACAAAGATTAGCCAAGCACATCCAGGGGATACAAATGCAGAAGCACCACCATAAGCTACATCTTGAGCTCCTATATACTTAGTTGTTACATACATTATGACTAACTCACAAGTGAACACAATTCACGGGCATGCTTCAGGCCAGAGTAGCCTTTTTAACTTCCGTAACTTCTTAAATTCCCATCATTTTTCCTACACACAGGACTTGATATCTCCAAGAATGATTGAATCCTAAAACATCTGAGCTAGTATTAAGTGTAAACATTCTCTTCACAAGCAAAACAGACCAGTTCCTCAGGAACCCTCCCCAGAGCCAGGCCTCTTACCAACACTAAGTGGAAAAAAAAATAGATAGTCCCCACCAAACAAGGTGAGTCAAAGCCCCTGGATCCATGATCCAGATAACAGCTGTTGCTAAACTCCTAGGGAAGGCTTTGTAACGTGTCTGTTCAGTCTATCAGCTTGTAATCTTGAAAGTAAAGTATCCACATTGAGACAGAAAGGGACAAGCTATAAAATGCAAACCCAAGGTGAGCAGCAGAGTAATCAAGCTTCCTCCCATGAATGAAAGCTGTGGGGACAGCACAGCAGAAGCAAGAGCAGAACTAGTGCTCAGAGTCCCTGGTGGCTTTGATGGGGGCATCAATGGGGAGCTGTCTCCTGGGTAAAAATACCCAGAAAGCTCATCGTTTTACCTACCCTTCAAATAGCCAAGTCTTAAAATCCAATTTTATTATATCAACTTCAAAAATACCAAAAAAAAAAAAAACCCCAAAAGACTCAGCATGCACTGACACCATCCCTCTCTGACAGTCCCACTGCCACCGCGTTCATCATCGTGCCATTTCTTCTCACCCACACTCACAACTGGCACAACATCTAACTGACGTGCTTGCTTGTCCCTCCACCGCTCACTCCCAACCATTCTCTACATTTTCCTTAGAGTGTTTTTTCTTAATGTTCTAATCTAATCACATCGTGAATTTGTTTGAAATCCTACCCAGGAAGCCCAACTCTAGAAGAATGAAGTTCAAACTCAGTAGCCTGCATGGCCTAAGAGACCCTCACATCACGGCTGCCTTACTGCTCTTCCAGCTTTGTGCTCTGCCTTTCTTCACGATGTCCCATGTTAAGCCCACACAATTTGCATGTCCCTAAACAGAAAGGGATCAGACTTCTAGTTTTGCATATTAAATCTCTGCTGGTGATGTGACTGTCCTCCTTCATACCAGGGAACAGAGTACTTTTCTAAGACAAGTCAGTTCAAATATCACCTATTACCATATTCAGGCTCCCCTGACTCTCCAGGACATGACTCACTCTCTCCTTTATGCTTCCATTGTACTTTGTGTTCATCTCAACATAACACTTGTGATGCTCCATCATTATTAGCTACCTCTTTCTCTTCTCAATCATACTGACAGCTTCCTGGGAGCAGATACCTAGTCTTTGCATATCTGGTTTCTAATAAAATACATGGAGTAAATGAATAAAAGAAAAAAATGAATGAGGCGATTTGTATCTATGCCTTGAATGGGATAAATTTAGGCTAGTGTCAATGTGCAAAGGGTGAGAAAGTAAATAAGGAGAAATGAAGGACAAGTAAAAAACTATGCTCATCAGAATGAAACACGATAGCTAAGAACCACAGTGGCCAACACAGCTGGATTTAAAGAGATAGCTGGAGAGACCATGGTTAGCCAAGTTAAGAAAAGAACTGAGTTCGAAATCAGTTCAAAAGGTCCAAAGGTGGATCACAGTACCAGGAAAAAAACAGAGTTGGAAAGGCCTGAAAAGTGTTAAAAAACAAACAAAAAATTAAAAAATAAAAACCTACCGCTGGATCAGCTGGGGGTTCACCAAGTGGGAACCATGCAGCCCATAACATAAGACAGTGGCAGTGTGACATTTGATCAGGACAGCCCAGGGATAATGTTGATGAATTCTTGCTTCAAAATGGGACACCATAATTCTTAGGTCATTAAATATGCAATGTGTATTTGGAATCAAAAGTTTTATTACATCTCAAACAAGAAGCCATACAATTAATCAAACAAGGCAACTAAAGCACCAGCACAGTTTTGCCAACTCAACAGCAGCTTATTTACATCAGCAGCAAAGAAGCGTCAAGAGTGAGTGGCAATGAAATCACAAAAGGTATTTTTCACAGCTTGTTGAGAATGGAATATTTTTTCTTGCAAGAAATGTCTTAGAAGAAGGGGTAGTCAGTTGGTTTGAGGTCTGTGGAATAAAGTGGATGACAGAGAGTATCCAAGTCCAGCTTTTGTAGTTTGGGAAGCATAGTTTGTGCGATGTAGCCATGTAAGAACTATCTTGCAAGAGGAATGGCCTGTCTCTGCTGATGGATCTCAGCTGCTTAATCCCAAGCATCTTCATCATTTCTTCCAACTGGTTGCAGTGGACATCCACTCTAGTTGACTCACCAGGTTCCATGAAGCAGCATTGGGTAATATCACTGCTGGACCACCAGACAGATACCAGTAGCTTTTTTGGATGAATATTCAGTATTGGACTGTGTTTCAGCAGTGCATCTTTATCCAACCATCATACCACATGCTTGTAATTGTCAAAAAGAATGCATTTTTCACCACACATAACAATATGGTATAGAAACGGTTCATCTTTATGTCATGACAACAAAGAAAAGCAAAGAAAACCTTGAGAGGCTTTCTGTCAAGGTGTTCATTTAATTCATGCAGAGCCCATCTATCCAGCTTCTTTTTTACCTTGTTGATTTGTTGCAAATGGTCCAATACTGTTGGAATAGTAATGCCAAACCTTGCTGCTTGCTAATTCTTGTGTAGGTTGAGATGGATTTGTTTCCACAACAGTATTCAGCTCATCATTATCCACCTTGATCTCAGGTTGCCCATGTGGCTCATTTTCAAGAAAAAACCACCAGAATGGAACTTCTCAAATCATCAGCATACTGTGTGTTCATTAGCCACATCTTTCCCAAACACTATGTTGATATTTTGAGCTGCCTGCTCTTGCACTGGATCCACGATAGAACTCATATTCAAAAATACACATATTTTTGACTCATCTATGGTTACACAAAAATTGCTCTTAAAAAATATTTTAAAAATAATCACAAGCCAAAATATGAGTTTGAAAGAACAAGGATGTACCTTCACAATAAAAATAAAACAAGAAGTGTCAAAGTGAAACATCAGAGATATCAGTGGTCAAACCTAGTACTTAAGGAAATCAGACAATTCATATTTAATAGACTTAATCTATTTAAGACAATTCATATTTAATAGACTTAATCTATTTAAGATTAATCTTAATTTATTTAGGCTTAATCCTTTAGTCTCCATACCTAGAACTACACAGGACAGTTCCCTGTCCCTCTCTCATCCTATAACTAGATCCCAAAAATATCTGTCTCCAATAAAAGTGCTCCCAAATTCCAGAACTTATTTTTCATCTACCCCATCTAACACAGCTCTTATATTAAAATAACTTTACTTTGAATTGGTTTATCTTTCCTAGTCCTGATCAACTTGTTATTGTAAACTCATTCATTCAACATGCATAAGTGTCAGGTGCTGTTAGGAAAGAAAACTAACCTATATTGATAACCTGCAGATATCAAGTACTTTACTCTGGTGATTTCCATATATTGCCTATTGAATCACCAGTGAGGTAGGTATTATTAAATACTATTATTCTCATTTAAGACATTAGGGAAATGAAGCATGGGAAGATTAAGGTGAAACACAGGAAGGTTAATATGCCCAAGATTACACTCTAAGTAGATGGTGATGGCAGGATTCAAATTTACCCTGGTCTGAATCCAAATCCCCTTCTCCTCCCACTGTATCATTCTCTCTCCTTTCTAAACCTTTATAGAAGAAACATAAGCCCAAATAAAACATCAAAATCTCAGGAGGAAATGACAGGTCTGATGAAGAAGCCCAGTCATGAAGAGCAAGTACCAAGAAATAGAAAAGAAAGAAATAAAATAATAAAAACTGGACTCACAAAATAAATGAAAGAAAATTTGGGAGCGCTAGATTGATTCCCATATGCAAATGTACCCTGCCAACAGGGGCAGACCTGATGCAAAGAGCAAACTCTCTAAATGATCAGTTTTAACATCGCTACATCTTCCTCTCTACTAGTGGAAAAGTCAGGTCAAGCTTTGTGTGCTTAATGCTCTGGACAAGGGCACAGAAGTCACTGAAATAAAAGTGGTGAATTTAAGAACCAAAATGCTGATAGGTCAGAGCTGGCAAAATAAGAGAAGGTCAAGGTTGTATGATCTGAGATTCAGAGAAACCAAGAGATGGAGAGCTGTAACTAAGGAGAGCCAACTGAAGCTGGAGGGAAGGAGAAACAAAAGCCAGGCTGAGTTTGGAGGCAGTTCTGGCACCTCTGCCCACATTGCCCACTCCCGAGAGGGATCATACAATATGCCAGAGATCAACAACTTCTGCCTAAGAATCAGGAGTTCATTCTAATAGCCTTTCATACCCATTAGAAACCAATGGCCCTCTCATCCTTCGGAACAACTTTCCACTACTATTAGTAGTACTAGTAGAACTAGTAGTCTAGTTCTACTTTAAACTACTGGACTTACTGTACTCCCTGTTTTTGTTGTTGTTGTTGTTTGCAGTTTTTGGTCCGGGGCTAGGTTTGAACCCACCACCTCTGGTATATGGGGCCGGTACCCTACTCCTTTGAGCCACAGGTGCCGCCCGCACTCCCTGTTTTTATACCTTTGCTGGGTTTATGACGCATGCTAGGCCTGCCCTAATATACCTGAATCTCAGTCCTGGTTTCTCCTACTATTTCACATACATTTCATGGCAATTTAAGGGCTTACCCCTTTCAGACTAACAGGGCAGAAGTAGCACACTCTTAGTACATGAAGCAGTTCAGGACTCAGTATCAGAGAATAGACTATGCTTCCTTAATTACATTCTATTTTACAGTCACCTTTAAGAAACTGGTGAGCACATTCAGCCAAAGTCAGTTCAACACCAGTAGACACAGCAATCTGGAGACGTCTAACTCAGCTGTTTGGATTTACATTCCTAAGAGCAAAAGAGCCTATTAAGATTCTACTTGGCTTATATCACCATGGAAACCCCTGGGGTCATGAATGGCTAGGGGGTTGGGCGGGGGTGTTGTCTGACTAACCCAAAGCTATGAAAAATCTCTGTCCCCCTAGGTAAGGGATTCTTTCTGTGTATGAGTGCACGCACACCCAAGCCTGAGACATTTGGCATTCTTTGAAGTCATTGGAGGGGCACTGAGATAAAACCCATTCAGGCTTGGCCTCGGAGACTAACAGAACAGAAAGTTTTCCTGGAAGAATCAGAAACCAATAAAGGCATGAGAAAACATACAGACTGGAGACCGCAGACTTAAATACAAACACGAACATAAACACACACACAGGCCTCGACCCCCTGGATGTCTAATCACTCTGAAGGGAACTCAGGAACAAGGGAGACAGCTCGAGGAAAGGCAAGGGCAGGCTGTTTCAGGGACGTTCATTCCAGGCCCTAGGAGAAAGAGAAAGAGCGGGAGGGAAGGGCAGGAGGCACCCGTTATTATAACACACGGGGAGCCAAGCAGGCACGAAGGAAGAGAAACTAACAGGGGCCTGAAGATGAGGACTCAGGCACAGACAGACGCCGAATCTCAGGCAGCCAGACGGCCAGCCGGAAGACGAGGCAGGAGACGGCGTGGTCCGGAGCCAGGCTCAGGTGAAGACCCGGAGACACGGGGCGCTGTAGGAGGCCCCAGCCCTCTCCTCTCTTTTTCCAGGCCCTCCGTCACTCCTGGCCTCTGCGGGACCTGTCCCTGCCCGGCCGCCCGGCTCCCCGCCCTCCGGCTCCCCCGCTGCCCGCGGCCTGCCCGGTGCGCCGGGCTCCCTCCCCGCCGGGCGGCCCTCCCCAGCTCTGACGGGAGCTTCCTTCACGCCAATGAGGCTCCTGCGCAGAGGGGCCCTGCCCCTCCCCCGGGAAGGTGTGTCCCTGTTTCCTCACCTGAAACTTCCTCGGAGCACCCGATCCCTCCCTCCCGTCGGGCGGGCTGGGCGGGCCGCGGGTGCGGCGGCTGGAGCGGCCAGGCCTGCGCTGGGGACTGTGGTGGGCGCCTGGGACCTGGAGGGGACTCCTGGGCCGCAGCAGCATGTGACACCGAACCAGGTGGGTGCCTCCCCCCTTCTCAGTTCGGGGCTCCGGCGGCTGTGTTGGCCGGCCGAGGTAAGGCAGGGACAGGAAGGAGCAGGAAACTAGGCCTTCCCCGGGGAGCTGCCCCCGCGGGGTCCGGTGCGCCCGCTCCGGAAATGGGGGGCTGGGCCTACCGGCAGGGCCCTGGGCGTGTGGCCGAGCACCCAGCCGGGAAGAGGAGAGGAGCTGGAGGCAGCGCTCCTGCCTAGACATTATGCTTCCGGTGGAGTCCCGCCTTGGAAAGGAGCACCCTGACCCCGGACAGTCCCTAGGCCAGTACCAGGGATCTTGCTTCAATGTCTGGGCGCTGAGGAAAGCGAAGCCCTATAATGAGGAATAACTGGGACTCTCTCGACTGTTCCTTACCTACAGAGATTTTATTGTCTCCTTTTTCTTAACCAGGCTGAAGCCTGCCTTCATTTATCTTCAGACGTATTTGCATATTTATGTGTGCTTAGATATATGCCTCTGGCCTGTTCTCCCAGCCTCTTGAATCTGCAACAGTGCATCCTGCTTTGTCTCCTTTCCTATTTCCCTGTTTATGGGGAGCTTCCCAAAGCTTTCGGTTGACCACCACATGGCATTCTTAGATGGCCTTTACAGTCTGGGGCTGCAGTGGGAGTGCTGGAACAGGGGTTCAGAGCCCCAGTTCAGAGCATCACTGACCATTGCCTTCCAGCCAGGCTGTCTTAGGACAGCGAATCCTGATGCCGTTTTATTTGTTAAGGCTCATTCTGCTTCTCCCCTTCTTAGATCTTGGATTCCCAAGACAGATTTGCCCTTCTGTCTCCCTAGAACTGAACTCTGGCCAGGACTTTTGTGAGATTGAGAGGAAAGGGCTTGTCAGACAGATAAGAGAGAGAGTGGTTTTCCTTTCCAGCGTCCTTCCCCATCTGTGACTCCATGGTCCTGGGTCTTAGGCCTACTCCAGAAATCCCAACTCCCAGCTGAAAATTTCCTCAAGAGGCCTCTGTCTCAGACTTCCTGTGTTATCTTGTCTAACAAGTATGAAGAAGCTGTTGGCCTAGGCATTCACAAAAAAGTATCATTTGTTAACCAATCCATGGGGCTGAAACTGAAGTGAAGGCCATTGAAGTGGTTCTTGGGAGCTGGGAGGGTGGAACTGGGGTTTCACTTCTAACTATTATGCAAAAGGAATATATGCCGGTTGTCCAAAGAGAGAAGTCAGGAGGGATGCAAAGGAATCCCTCCATCAAAAGAGACAATGATTCTCAACAAAGCCAAGAGTGTTCACATATTAGGGTCCTTAAAGAGTGTGGCTGCCCATCACATGGTATGTCTGAGGTTCTGTGGCCACATTACCCACTGCGTCTGTGGGACAGACAGGAACACGTCATTCCATTTGTGGTGTCTGGAGTGGTCAGTCACTATGTTGTATGGACAAGAATAGTGTCACTCATAGAGTCTTGGGTTGAAAAGGCAACCTCCAACTCTTGGGCTAAAGTGATCCTCTTGCCTCAGTTTTTCTATTTTTAGTAGAGATGGGGTCACACTTTTGCTCAGGCTGGTCTTCAACTTATGAGCTCAAGCTATCCACCCACCTCGGCCTCCCATAGTGCTAGGATTATAGGCGTGAGCCACCGCACCCATCCTATGTAAGGCAGTTGATACGATATTTTCAGTATTAGAGAATAGATAAGAAATATTCATTATGGTTTTCACTGACATGGTGGGGCCTTCTACAGTGGATAGAACAGGAGTCATCACAGTCAGTGGTCCAGAAAGTTACCCTTATTTTGATATCTTTATAGTATTGGAGGTAATAGTGTCAAATGAGAGTGAATAAAGTTATACATCTATGTGGTGATCTTATTTCAGTCACAAGAATATTTTAATGATTTGGATTTTGAGTCAGAATATTTGAAACTGACATTTCTAGGAAATACAGGAAGCATGGTCTTCAAAATGCAGTGGACATCAGTTCAAAGAATGAGTAATTGGATTGGGGAGGGGGTGTATCTCTGAAATATGTCTAGTGACTAGAACTGGACAAGAGCTAAAGTGCTGGGGTACTTTAAAGAAGATGATGAGCTCTGTCACCCGCTGTGGTAATGGGGAGACTTGGACCTTTGTCTAATAAGAAGTCACACACACATGGATAGGGTCAGATGCAAAATACCTGTGGTCTGAAGGAAAGCCATGTCCCCAGGATGCCTTTGCCTGTGCTCAGATAAACAGTGATTATTCACCACTAGCAGAGGGGGAGCTGAGGATGTTTGCCTTCTAACGTAATGAGCATTGCAAAAAAACTCTCCCCTGATGCCATTCCATGAGTAAGACCATGTTTTATAGATTTCCTTTAGCTTTGTCGCATTCTAGCTTTGTCATGCCTGATTACAGCAGGATTACTAAGATAGGATCAAGTAGAGAGAACATGGGGTATATTTTCCCTTTGGGGTATATGGCAGCTGAGCAGGTGACCACTGATACTTCCAAACAATAAAAGACAGTGTTAGAAATAGTGTCAGTGGCATTGCAGACTGACATACACTGTGCATGGGTTGGAACCCATTTTGTCCCAGGTTGGAACAAAAATGCCCCGGTAACACATAGCCTGGATATGGCAGAAGCACACTTACATATTTAGAGGCCATTTGTTTGAAAACATGGTGGTGTATATAGAAGAAAGGGCCTGCACAATAGAGATGTGGGTGAGGGGAGACTACAGGTGTAGTCACATGGTCTCCTTAGTCAGGCAGGAGTCAAATTTCAAAAGTGTGTTACAACGAGCAAGCACATTATTCAACATGTGAAAAAAGAGGGTCACATCACAGAATCACCCACAGTGATTATCATACTTCATATAAGCATTGCAGGCTAGATAAGAGGAGCAAATCACACACTTATTTCAGTTAACTGGAAAAGGAAATGAAAGTCCTCTATGGGTACAATTATGTCAGACATACCTCTTTGGCCCATATAGATGGTATCTGTTTCTGTGGGGTGGCCAGGAACGTGTCGCATACTGTGCATTTGCAGGGTGGCTGGGGACCTGCCTGTTTGGTTATGTCAGGCTCTATTGCGTAGAGATTGCAAAGCCGGTTCCCTCGGTGTGTGCATGCACGCGTGCATGTATGTGTACAAGGGCTTGGTAGAACAGCAAGCATTCCAGGAAGGTGGGCTTCTGGTTCAAAGTTGGACCAAACAAGAAATATGCAGGGTCAGGTGCAGTATGGCGTCCATGGGATTCTGTGGTCTTCTCTGGACCAGTGGCTGTTACCAGCTTTCTTACAGGAGGACATCTGGTTGCTTACAGTACTCTTAAGTCGAGAGACCTCTGTTTTGGCTTACTCAGGCCATTTGCTCAGGAAACTTGAGCAAGTATCTAGGGTCTGTGACTTTTAGTTTCCTTGTCTGTAAATTGAGCAAAGTTTTTTGTGTTTCAGTAAATCTTCTTCTTAAATCCTACATTTCTCTCTTATGCTCATTCTCACGTCAACAATAATTCTAATATCCACCCTGTTTCAAAGATAACAATGCCCTTTTTATGTAACCTCATTTAATCTGTATTAGAACTGTGAAGGAGTCACTGTATTCCCTTTGTTAAAGATAAGAAAATGGACAAATAAGTTAAATGATTTCTATAATTGTCTTACAATTAGCAAAAATACAAAGCAGCAGAACTCAAAAATGGAACCACATTCTTTTTATTCTGTATTCTTTCTTCATTCATTCATGCAATACATCTTTCTTGAAGGGCAAGTAAGCTTCAGATGGAGGGGATCGAGCAGTTATTATGGCAGTGTTTGTGCCCTCATGGAGCTCATGCTCTAGCCTGGAAAATAGACATTAAATATGTCATTGCAATTGCAATTGCTATTTGAAGAAAAGCAAAAGATTCTTTCGGGCAGAAGAGCAGTGCACATGAAGGCCTGCAACTGAGAGAGCTAAGGAGACCAGAACCTGGTGGGATGGGGCAGGTGCTGACAGGTGAGGAGGCTGTTGGAGAGGAAAGCAGAGGCTAGGTCATACAAGATGAACAACCCATGCTGAAAATTTGGCTTTCATCTCAAAGGCATTCAGGGGCTACTGAGGAATTTTATCTAGAAGTGGTATTTTTGAAGCTCACTCAGGTTCTTCATGGAGAATGAACTGGAATCAAGATGAGTAAGGACCACTGATCAGGTTGTGCCCAGTTGTGCTGGTCCAGGCGAGAGAGCAGCAGCTCACACCAGATTGTAGCCTTGAAGATGGCCAGAAGTGGACAGTCTTGAGTGTTTTTAAGCAGGTGGGGTCAGTTAGGACTTGGAGTTCGATTAGCTATGGGGAATCTGGGACAGGAAGGAAATAAAGAATCGTATTCTTTATGTGAAGAATATTTATGAAACACTTAGTATGTTCCAAGTATTGTGCCAGGTATATACAATTGAGCAAAACAGGTAGAGTGTTTCATCTCATAAAGCTTACCGTCCACCGGTTGAGATAGAGGGTAAATCAAAATATATACATAGTTGCATAATTATAGTTGTATAAATGCTATGAAGGAGAAGTCAGGTGAATAATAGTTGTTAAGTACTACAGTTTAACCCAGTTAAAAGATTGGGGAAAACTTAAGGAATAAAACAAGAAAAAGGTAATATCAGATAACAGTAGGGCATTGCTAACATCAATAGTCTCAAGTACTACCAAGAACCACACAAAATAAGAGTGCATAGAGCCTTCTTTGTAATTAATGACATGAAGATTAATGTAGAGGATGTTGGTGGGAGTGTGCTCACTTGAGCTGGATTGGACGCGGGTGTGTTGTGAGAGCATAATGACAACAGAGAGGAACAACTCGCAGACATTTGAAAGGCAAGAAAGATGTGGGATGCTTAAAAACCAGTCAAGTGGTTCCAGCCAAGAAGCTGAAGGTGTGAGAGAAAGACTGAGGAGCCAGGGTAAAAATGATGGGGCTCAGGAAGGAGGGAAGATGGGAAGACTAGAGATGCTAGCCACAGTTTTTAAATTCTTTGCAAAGTAAGAGATGAGGTATCCAGCCTGAAGTGAGAGAAGAAGTGGGGGGTCGACATCTTGAGAATGAATGAGAAGAGTTTATGTGGTTGTTGGGGAGAAGGGAAGATTGAGGTAATGAAGGTCAAGTCCTCACGGAGGGTGGCAACAATTGTTTCTGCTACAGCACAAAGTCTAGTTATCATCCTCCTTTATAATAGCTGCCTCTAGAATCAGAAATAAAATTGTTCACTAGTTACAAGGCTCCACTAGACACTATGGGTAAAAGGATGAGTACAATTCAGACCCTGTATAAGGATGATGAAACTGCAGTAGCCGTCCTACCCCACCACCTTTCCATCTCTTTAGCTTACCCCCACTCCATGTCTTCCCAAGCACTGCCCCTCTACCTGGAATCCTCTTCTGTCCCACACCATCATTTGCTTCTCCTCTAGCACCCCCTACCTATAGCAATCACACTTTGGCTATAACAGCCTGACCTATTTTTGCCCATATCCACAGTTGAGGAGGAAGATCCCTCCTGACTCTGTCTTTCTGGGCTGTTAGATCTTGGGTGTGTCATGCACTGCATCTGGAAGCTCCATGAAGCTGATTCACTGTTGGTGTCCAGAGAGGAAACCAGGAGAGATAGAATGTGACATAACACAGTCCAGAGGGGACTGACCACTAGAAGTGTTTGGTACTCTTTGACAATGGTCTTATACTCTAATTTAATCGTTTATGATCTGTTTCCCCCATAAGACTGCAAGTTCCATGAGTGCAGGATCCTTGTCTAATTCACTACTGAATGCCTCACACTTAAAAGGACTGCGGAGTAAATATGTATTAAATGCATACAGCAGAACCTCTGTAAGTTGACCACCCAAGGACTAGAACAAACTGGTCTACATATGGAGGTGGTCACCATAAGGAACTAGGCCTACTGTGCTGATATGTACATGTGGTGCATGTCTGGTCTATGAAAATTAGGTCAACTTAAGAGGGTGGTCAATGAAGGGAGGTGATCAACTATGAGGTTCTACTGTATATAAATGGTGAGTTTTATTAAGGCTATTGCTTATTTTGTTAAGTACCTTTTGTCTCAACGAATGACCCTAATGGAACTAAAGAATGAGTCACTCTTCTTTGTCAAGGCCACCCCCTCTAAGTGGCAAAAGCAGAGGTGTTAGAAACATTTGTCTTTCATTGTTCCTTAGGATTCAGCCCTGATGGAGGCTGAAGAGCCTCCACATGGAGCCTTTCCCATCCCTGCTGTAGTCGGATTCAGCACTGTCCTTGAAGCGCCCATGGGGAGCAGCCAGATCCCTGCCTTGGAGCCTGAAGCTCAAGAAGGTGAGAACCTGTCCCATCCATGGAGAGAGGAATGCAGATCCTTGGAGACACAGCAGAGAGAGTCAGGGGATGTGACTGACTATGCAGTTAAGAGTATGGCCTCTTTCCCCAAGGAAGGTTCTTCAGATGTGGAGACCAAATGGGAAATCTTTGTGGCTGAGGCCTGTGACTTGCCAGAGCACCCAAGAGCAGTGCCCCAGAGCCCGGTAGACAGACAAGCAAGGACAACATCTCTCCCAGAGCCCTGCGCCTGCCCCTTACAGGGTGAACATCTAGACATGGTCTCTATATCCAGTGAACTCGGCAGCAGAGTGGAGGTAGAATTTCTGCCAGAATTCACTACTCCAATGTTGGGATCTGGACAGGCAGAAGAGAAGGAGGAAACCACTCTAGATACCGTCACTCCAACCAGATTTTCTCCTTCCTGCAAAGAGTACCCTGCAGAGACCAGCCAGACCAAGGACCCTGAAGATGGAACTGTTGAGCAGGAAGAGCTGCAGTTCAGGGTGATGCAGGGAAGTTGGGGACCAGAAGGGCTCTGGTATCCCCAGGAGGCCCAGGGACTGGAAGGACAGGGGCAGCAGCAAGTGGGGCTCCAGGGAGAGGGAGCCCTGGGTGAGAACGATTGTGCTGATGGGCTCTGGGAACAGCAGGCACAGAGGGTAGAGCAGACGGATGGTGAAGAGGGAGAACAGAGGCAAGAACAGAACCAGACACAAGACGAAGGGCTACCCAGGAGGATGGGAGAAAGGGAGCAGCTTCCTAAAGGGCTAGAGAGTCCAAAGGATGGTGCATGGGGTCAAGAGGATATGGAGGGCAGTGAGCAAGGCCAGCAAGGTAAAAAACAGGGGAAACCAAGCAGTAGGGATTCAGGGGAGCTGGAAGAAAGTAGGGGGGATTCTTGGTCTGAGCTGCATCAGAGCTGGGTGGAGCAATCAGAGGAGGTAACTGGAAGTGAAAGAGCTCAGGGTCTAAAGGGGGATGTATTACTAGTAGATGGATCAGAGGAGGAGCTGGGGGGTTGGAGCAGGGACAGCCTGGCCGGACTGGGAGAAGGGGGCATGAAAGAGGAGAAAGAGCATTGTGGACCTTCGACACTGGTCTCCCCTGAGCTCTCTTCTCCCTGTGACTTGTTCCCAGATGCCTTATATCCCAGGATGCAGATTCCTGGGACTCAGGCAGAGCCCATGACTGAGGAACTGTCCCCCTTGGCTCTGCCTCCTACTCTGGAGCCCATAAGATGTTCCCACCAGCTGGTTTCTCTACCAGGCTCCTTTCCTACTGGGGAGTCAATAGATAATGAAACCGGTCAAGACAGCCAGCAAGAGGGATCTGAGCTGGGGAAGAGGACAGTGTCCTGCCTGGAACCCGAGGAGTTCTCTGCCAGTGCATCTGGGACTCCTCCAAGAACACTGGATTTTGCTCCATCCAGCCCTATTGAGGTCTCCCCAGTCACACCTGTCTGGTCATCCACCAACCTTCCATCTGCCTTTCCATCTGCATGTTCTCCAGAAGTTTCCAGAGACTCTCTCTCAACAGACAAGCCCTCTCCCTATGGGACTTCCAAGATGCGCCCTGCCTCTCTCCATGACTTTCCCTCTGTAGAGGCCACCTTAGATCCATGTGCCAGCTCTGATGGAGCCGGCCCTGATGGCCCCTTTGCCAACTGCACAGGGGCTATCCCACACCTACGGAGCAACTCCTTCCCTGGCTCCCACAGGACAACACAGAATCCAGACCGATTGGGAATGTCCCTTTCCTTCTCCCATTCAGAGTTGCCACAGAGACCCCCCAAACCTGCCATCTATGGCTCTGTAATCCCAAGGAGGGACAGGAGGAGTGGAAGAGACTGCAACATCATTTTGGAATCCCCTAATGCATTACCCATTTCCAGGCAGGATTCTCAAGAACTCACGTCAAGCCTAGAGCAGCCCAGTGGTCCTCCTAACAGTCAGCCATGGGGAGCCCCACTCAGTCCAGACTTGGCTGCCCGGTCTCCTGCCTGTGGTTCTTCCCTACCCTTTGTCTCTATGGATATGAGGAGCAAGGACCCCTTGCCCCCTCCTCCCCTAGAGAAGAGGCACGTGCCCCCCTCTATGGTGGAGAGAGATGGTCATCTTTTTGCCGCAGTCCCCACACTGAAGCGACATAACCATGCTGCTCCATTGGTCCTAGGTTTGGGGCTCCATAGCCCCCCTAAAGGCCCACTCCCACAAATTCCTGATCCCCTTGTGGCAAGGCAGCACCGACCTCTGCCATCTACCCCAGACAGCCCCCAGCACACTCAGACCTCTTTCTCCCCTAGGCTCAAGTACAACAAACCATTACCCCCAACTCCTGACATGCAGCAGTCCCACCATTCTCCTGTTCCTTCCAGTATCTCAAGACGCTATAGGCCTCTTCCCCCTGTGCCCATCATGGACCCTCCTTCCGAGCCACCCCCACTGCCCCCAAAGTCCAGGGGCAAGAGCAGGACCCCTCAGGGAGAACTGATGAACTCAGGGAGCCAAGCCAAAGCAAGACCTATTTGTCAGGACTGGACAGTCTCCACTGCCCCCTCTGCTGGACGGACCTCCTGGCCCCCCGCCGCAGGCAGATCGACAGAGTCTCTGACTTCCACCAGCAGGAGTCAGAGTGAAGTCTCCCCTAGCATGGCTTTCAGCAACATGACAAATATCCTGAGTCCCTCTTCCCCTACTACTCCCTGGACTCAGGAGCTTCCAGGATCCATCCCTACGAATGCACCAGGGCTCTCAGAAGAGATTGAGGCCCCTGCAAGAGAAACTTGGAGAAGAACAGTCCCTAGAGATGGAGTCAATAGCCCCAGGAAGCCAGCACTAGGCCAAGCCAGGCAACCAGAAAAGCCCAGCCATTTCCACCATCCCCAGCTGGAGAAGGCGTCCAGCTGGCCCCACCGGCGGGACCCAGGAAGACAGCCTTTGGGCGGCAGTGAACAGACTGAGGTGCCTGTAGAGGGGCCCAACAAGCACAAGGGCTGGAACCGACAGGGCCTGCGCAGACCTTCCATCCTGCCCGAGGCTGCTCCAGGTGAGCAAAGACTGTCACAAGGTTCGTCCAGCTCCTACTACCTCAACCCTTCTTCTGTCCCAGGCTCCTTCCCATTCCATCTGCTGACTTTCCTCACACACATGCCTGACTTCAAGACATGGAGAAGCCCTGGGTACCCCCACACCCCCCAAGCTATTCCTTCACTTCCCCTCTGTCTTCCGTCTCTCCCTCCACTAGGGCCTTTCTTGAATATCACCTCCATTCCCCAGGTTATTGTGAACTCCCTTCTACTTTTCATCTGCTTGACCCCCCCCTGGGTAGTAGAGAGCCCCCCCATCCAGTTTCTACCTTGACTCAAGGGCTGGGGACACAGCTGGCACTGTTCTCCTCTATGGCTCTCTGCCTTGGCATTCTTCCCTCTCCCCCATTCTCGGACTTACCTGTTTCAGCTGTCTCCCAATGTTCCTCTGAAATCTGTTATCTTGCCCATTTCTACTTGCAGATTCACAAGGTCCAGTTGTGGAAAGATCCCCTAACCCCTCAGACACTATTGTCTTCCGGTGAGTCACGCTCTGTCCTGATACACACAATTGTACTCTCCTCATTTGGAATACTGAGATTTCCTAATTAGGATTTCAGCTGATGAGGATTCTGGGATCCTGGATGGCCCACACCTGTCTATTCTGGGGGTAGGCAGGGAAGAGACACCAGAATCCCATGGTATCTCATTGCCTCATTCTGTCAGCCCAATCTGAGTCATCTGTCTTCCCAAGCCTTTTGGCCACAAAGTCAACTCCATGTAAAAGTTCCATGTTACTCCCAAGTGGATCAGGCTGCATCTCTGTGTCTCTGCAGGGCATGTCCCAGAGATGTTAGAGCTTTTGTCACCTGTCATTACCTGGGGCTGCTCTGTGTCTGACCCACAGAGCCCTTCTTTACTCCACAGGGAGAAAAAAACAAAGGAAACCTCAGGAGGCTTTTCAAGACGCTGCTCTAAGCTCATCAACTCCTGTGAGTACCTTGAAACAGAGCTCTAGACCCAGGTGCCTGGAGTGGAGAGGAGCTTGTGGTCAGCAGTGTCAACAGGGAGAGGGAATTGTTGGGAGGGTATCTGTGCCTCTGCTTATCTCCCTTTCTCCCCACTTCCTTCTTGGCCCACACCCCTCCCCCCCATAGCCCAGGTGCTCTACCAGGAGTACAGCGACGTCTTCCTGAACAAGGAGATTCAGAGCCAGCAGCGGCTGGACAGCCTGGCAGAGGTGCCCGGGCCTATGTCCCCCCGGCAGCCTCGAAAGGCCCTGGTGTCCTCTGAGTCGTACCTGCAGCGCCTGTCAGTGGCCTCCAGCAGCTCCCTCTGGCAGGAGATTCCTGTGGTCCGCAACAGCACTGTGCTGCTCTCCATGACCCACGAAGATCAGAAACTGCAGGAGGTGCCAAGCAGGGAAAGGTTGGGGAGGGGATGCGGAAAAGTTCTCATATGCTAACATTCTTACCTCCTATTCACCACTGCCACCGAGAGCAGGCTGTTCCCACCACACACCATACACGTACACACACCATCAGTCATCTCCATTATGAAGAATTTGATTAGTTTTAAATGTCCTACTATCCCTCATCCCTACCTCCTCATGCCCTGGACCACTTACACCCACCTGCTATTGGTTTGGGCTCATTCAGAATAACCAAGCCTCTGAATTTATTAGGAGTGTGGAAACTCTTATCACTGTTGTTTCAGGGCGGATGAAATTGTTCCTCTTCAGGGTTTCAGGCTACACTAGATTTCCTCTGTGCTCAGAGCACATACCCAGGGGCTTACTGTTGGGTTCCTTGAAGAGGACTCCTTGCAGCTGTCATCTGGTCCATTTATCTAACACAGGCTTTGTAATGATGATCCATCCCTTGGTCATTACTACCAATAGCAAAACTTAAGTGGAAGCTATTTGTCTGATTTTAAACAGTTACCATTAAAAAGTTTTACATGGAGAGCTTCTCTTAATAATCTGTCTTAAATAAGGGGTAGAAAATTTCTTCCCAAGAAGATAGGATGGCACAGTGGAATAGAATGATGTTTAAAGTATTAGATTCTGGAGATAATGACCTGGATATGAAGCCCACTTTAATGTTTTCTATTTAACTTTGGCCAAATGACTTGATCTTTCTAAGTCTCTGTTTCCTCATCTGTAAAACTAAGATACAAAGAGGGCAATGCCTGTGGCTTAAAGGAATTGGGTGCCAGCCCCATATGCTGGAGGTGGTGGGTTCAAGCCCAACCCCGGCCAAAAACTAAAAAAAAAAAAAAAAAAAAAAAAAAAACTAAGATACAAGGAGATCTTGGAAGAATCAAAACAAGATAAATGACTGATTCAGAGTGATCACTCAAAAATTGTTAACTATTTTCATTTTAAGTAAGGCAATCCTGGATTTGAATCATGGCTTCAAAGTTTACTAGCTGTGAAACCTCAGGCAAGTTATATAAATTCACTAAATCCATTTCCTCATCAACAAATTGACCTTAATAATACCTACCTTACGGGGTTGCTGTGTGATTAAATTAAATAACATATATCTTGCTTCACCTAGTGAATGGTGCATAGTTTATTAAATATCAGTGCTGTACTTTCTGCTTTTCACAGGCTGGGAGGAGTAAAATTTGGGCCATGAGAACTTATGGATAGTCATTGTTCTTGCCAAGTCAAACATAAGCAGTTACATATTTTTAGGATTTCCCACGCTCAGACTTAAGTGCCCTGTTCCAACCGAAGATTTTATGTACATGAAAGGTATTGGGAAAAATCACCAATCTTCCCTATGTTTATTGACCAAACAGTGGGGAAATGCCAGGAACTCTAGCTCTCTTTCATCAACCCCAACACACTAGGGAGTCCACTAGGGCTTCTCTTCCACCCCTGGTCTCAGCTGCATGAGAGGAGAGACCTTTACATATCTACCTCTTGTACACACATTCGTTTCATAAGATATCTCCACTGCAACCTGTATAGTGGTTTCATGGACTTCATTTCCTTTGACTGTCTCATCTTTGTGGGGTCACATATCTACATAGAAAGACAAGAAAACTGAGGTTCAGAGAGGCTAAATGAGCCACCATATGGTCAGCAAATGCCAGAGTGAGGATGCAAGTAAAACTTAAGTGTTCTGATCAGGGTTGCTGTGTGGGAGAGACCAATGGCCACCATGTCACTAGTCACCCAAGTCATCACCAACGGGTGTATGTGTCTTTTTATTTTCTATACAAGCATCTGTCTTAAAACCATGTGTCTGGATGGAAAATGTGAGGAACCCACCAAGGTTCACCTCTGTGAGTCACGTTGCGCCCTGCTGGAACCTCCAAATAAGTCCTCACATGCTAGCCTTTATCCACTAAAATACAACTGCACCATCGTGTTTTCGAATACCCTGCTTCTCTCTACTCATCTTCAAACCCCAAATTAAACCTACCACCTTGATCTCTTAAATCTGTTCTCTAGTTCAGTAAATGACTCCATCATTCACAAGTTACCCAATGCAAAAAACTAAGGCTTTGGTTTTGACCCTTCTTTCTCTTTCAAGCCCCATTTCCAGCATATAACCAAGCCCTTCGAAGTCTACCTCCTATATAATTATGAAATTGTTCTACCCATCTCCATCCCCCTGGCCTTTGTCTCTCATCTATAATTATTAGAGCTATTTCCCAACACAGCTCTTTTGCCCCTTCTAATTTTTACTTTGCGGTGTGTTTGGAAATAGTTTTATAAAAAAACAAATATGATCAAGCCATTTCCCTGTTTTTCTTTTCCCATTGTCTTAAGTCCAAACTATTTTATATTGTTTACATAACTTCCTGGCCTCTCCAGCTTTGTCTCTGGCCACTACTGGTGTACATTTGGTTCTAAAAATGCTCAATTTATTTAATGTCTTAAAATAATTTTTGTGCATATTTAAGGTATATAACATGATGTCATGGGAGCTATTGACAGAGTAATGAAGCAAATTAACATATCCGTCTCACATAATGACACTTTTTTTGTGTTATTTACATTCCTTAAAAATATGTTCTGCTCTTAAACCTTTGAGGACTTGGACTTGGACTTCAAGACCAAGGTTAATCTCACTCAAATGTTCTTCCCCTCTCCCCACAGACCAAGTTAGGTTCTGGTCAGCAAATGCCAAAGTGAGGATGCAAGTGAAACTTAAGTGTCCTGGTCAGGGTTGTTGTGTGGGAGGGACCAATGGCCACCATGTCACTGGCCACCCAAGTCATCACCAAGGGGTGTATGTGTCTTTTTCTGATTACTACCATAATCAGACCTATCTCATTCCTGCTCTACCCCTGAAACCTTACATACTGGCTGGTGGCTGGCATACACCTGAGAGTCAATAAAATTTCTTAGTCTTCCCCCTCTCCAACCTTCTAGGCCAAATTTGAGCTGATCTTGTCTGAGGCCTCGTACCTGCGCAGTCTACATGTAGCTGTGGATCATTTCCAACTTTCAACCGCACTCCGGGCCACCCTTTCCAACCAGGAGCACCAGTGGCTCTTCTCTCGTTTACAGGATGTCCGAGACGTCAGCACCACGTGAGATCCCCTTCTTCCAAATGCCACTTGTTCTGCCCCACTGTTGTTACCCTTTAAACCTTCAGGTGGGTTTTTTTCCCCCCTTCTTGGAAATCCTCTTATTGCTACAGTCTCAGGATTAACTTGGCCTCAGCTCCCTCCACAATTCCCTATGGTTGTAGGGATGGGAAAAGCCAAGAAGAGGAGAGGACGTGTGTATGGAGAGATCCACTGATGGATAAATCAGTGCATGAGACAGGCTTCCTGGGTTTGAGGTTTGGGATGTACTGACGGCATTGGAGATGGAGTGTAGAAATTATCCCCAAATCAGAAAACTTGAACAGGGTCAAGACAAGAACAAGAAACAGAATGTTAAGATCAGAAAGTTAGTTCAGGGCAAAGCAGGGACGGCAGTAGAGAGAGTTCTAGTGCACAGCAAGGGCAGATAGCCAAGGGAAGCCAGAGATGTGTTGGCCAAGGGACAGAAGTCGTCATAAGCTCAGCACAGAAGCAGTTGTGGCCCTACTCACCTACTGCTGAGCTGAGGCCCAGAGGTCTCATGACACTTGTTTAATTAACACACAGGTTCCTCTCAGACCTGGAAGAGAACTTGGAGAACAATATCTTCTCCTTCCAAGTATGTGACGTTGTCCTGAGCCACGCACCAGATTTCCGTCGGGTCTACCTGCCTTACGTCACCAACCAGACCTATCAGGAACGCACCTTCCAAAGCCTACTGTGAGACTGATCCCCGTTCGATCCTCATGGGCCCTTCTGTGACCATGCGCCAGTCCCCAGCCCCCAGTGCCACCCCGGGAGCATGCATCCTTGTGCCTGTCTGAGCCTCGCCAGGTCCCTAGGCCAGCACCCTCAGCCACCCTACCAGGGCCGCTGGTTGTCAGCTCCCGCCGTTCTTTGCTGGCCCACAGATAATCCACTGAGCTTCCACTCCCCATGTCCCTCTGAGTCCCCCACTGTTCCCCACGTCCCTACTCACCCCTGGCTCGCTACTCACGCAGGAGCAGCAACAGCAGCTTCCGAGAGGTCTTGGAGAAGCTGGAGAGCGACCCTGTCTGCCAGCGCCTGTCCCTCAAGTCCTTCCTGATTCTGCCCTTCCAGCGCATCACCCGCCTCAAGCTCTTGCTCCAGGTGCAGCCCTGCCTACATCCATCCTGTCCCCTCAACTCAAAGGGGTGTTCTGGGAAGGCCCTCAGCAGAGGACCGCCATGCTTCTGCCATGTTTTCACATCCCTTGGATAACATGAGCAGCCTCTCCATCCCCCACAGCCTCTTTCTCATAAATATCTTCTGCTGAAATGTCACCTGTGGGCTTTTCCATTAGCCAGCCCCGAATCACCCCTTCCTCTTCCCTTTTCCTTCCTCTTATCTGACCCCCGCCTGCTCTTGGCTCAATAGAACATTCTGAAGAGAACACAGCCGGGGTCCTCAGAGGAAGCGGAGGCCACCAAGGCACACCACGCCTTGGAAGAGGTAGGCAGCCACCAACCCACCTGCCGCCTGTGTGTGTTTCACAGAGAGACCGTCCCTGTCCCCACCCCAGCCGCAGAGAGCACTGTGGGGTGGGATCTTGTTGGTGAGAGGACTCAGCCACCTCACTGCATCTACCAAACCTCCAGATGTGCACACCCCATGGCCTCCTCTCCCGCTCAGCACACCCGCTATTAAAGCTCTCAGTCAAATCTTACCTTCATTTAGCCCAGGAATGTTCTGCCGGGTCACACCCAGGGCACCAGAGTCCTTTAACTGATGCTGGCTTCACTCAATTTCAGCCTGGTGGGAAAGAGCCAGGCTGTCACAACATTATCTCCAGGTTGCCTGAGAGGGACTCAAAAGTGAGAGCCTCTAACACAGCTCTTCCCCTTCCTCACCCGCAGCTGATCCGAGACTGCAATAACAACGTCCAGCGGATGCGCCGGACAGAGGAGCTCATCTACCTGAGCCAGAAGATTGAGTTTGAGTGCAAAGTGAGTGAGTCCCAGGTGCCCCCGCGTTGGCAGGTCCCACAGTGCAGCCTCCAACGTGGAACTGGCCTGCTCACACTGACCCTGGTCTCTCATCTCATGTCTGCCCACCTTCCGTTCTGTCCCGTTTCTGAGAGGCCTGCTTCAGTCCCCAATACACAGGCAGTCTCTGACTTACAAACCGCCCATGGATGTACAGCTCACAAATGGGGCTATCATAGGTAATAGGTCAATGTACCTATTCCAAATTAAATTCAACTTAAGAACAAACCTACAGAACCTATCTCATTTATAACCTGGGATTAAATGAATAAGAGAGAGCAGAGGACTGTGTGTATCTTATGTTACTTTTGGTATAAAAGTGGGAAGAGCAAATCTGTACATGTCTGTATGTCTGCTTGTGTGTGTGTAAAGAAACTCTGGAAGGATATTAAGAGAAAAAGGAACAGGAGGAGGCAGTACGTTTGGGAAATGTGTAGGCAAGGAAGGCACCAGAGAGAGCTTCTCAATATAAGCTTTTACAAAAGTCTTTTTGGTGTTTGAACCATTCATTGTTTTATCAAGTTTCCTTCTAGTCTAGCACCCAAAGGAACATAAAATTGAATCTAAGAATAGACCCCAAATCTCCCATCTAAACACAAATTTAAAACAGACATCCCACTTAGAATAGACACCATTTTCATGTCCCCAGAAAGGAAAGGCAATCTCTTACCTGCATTCTAATTGTAGCCTAGTACCCCATCTTTACCCAAACTGCCGCAGACCCCCACTACTTCCTATTCTCATCCCCACATCTGATTCCTCTCATGTCTCTGGTTATGATCCAAGAGGGGACAGATGCCAGAGCTGCCCCTAAACTTGTAACTGCCTCATACTGTCCCTGCCCTTGTTATGTCACATGCTCTAATTGGGTGCTTCCACCTCTTTTTCAGTTCAGGCTTCCGGGACAGAGCTTTCCCACACAGCCCCTGACCTGGGTGGGTCCATTTGCCTGAGTGTATAAAAGTGAGCCACACGCCAGTGGACAATGGTAGTTAAAGAGCTCAGAAAGAGAGGGAGTCTAAGTGATGGGTTATGAGCAAGAGGGAAGGTATGGAAGAGCTGTTTGTCAGAAGTGGAACTTGTATGGAAGTGGCTTGTGGAGGAGGGGACTGAGAGCAAGAGAGCCAGCCGCACCCTGTCCCATCTGTGACACTGCCTTCTCTCTCTCCCCTGCCCTATAGATATTCCCACTCATTTCACAGTCACGTTGGCTGGTGAAGAGTGGGGAGCTCACAGCCCTGGAGTTCAATGTCTCCCCGGGGCTGCGAAGGAAACTGAACACACGCCCAGTTCACCTGCACCTCTTCAACGACTGTCTGCTGCTGTCACGGCCCCGAGAGTCAGTGGCTGGAGTGGGAATCCAGGGGACAAAAGGGGGTGGGATGAGGCAAGAGGGAAGGTCTGAAAGGGACAGAAAAGTGTCATGTTCCTAGAGGGAACCTTCTCAATGACTTAACCCATAGAGTTCAGGTCATAGCCTAGAAAAGAGAAAAAAAATGCCCAACATAAAAAATGGGGTCCCACCAAACTCTGTCACGAGATCACGTGGCAGAATGTATATTGTTATAGATATGAACAAAGGCAGCAATTTGGCTTATCCCATTCCTGAATCAGTTTGTTTGTGACTTCTTTGGATTGGGCTCAATCTGCCAGCCTAGAGATACTTAGCTATTAATAATTCTGATCTTACCTCTCAGATCCCAAGGGCCTTGGAAAATTAATGTTAGTTCTGCCTTTTTAATGTTTTGAAGTGGTTATGTGTCCATTGCACTAGATGGTGATTTGCAAACTAGTGACAAATCCCGGAGGTCTCTGGAGCTCTCATCGTGGGAGCAAGTTAGGACCACCAGATGGGGGTTAGAGGAATGTGTAGGCTACATATTCTGAGGATGGGATGAAGATGGATAAAATATGAAAAATCTAGAATCAGGTTGAAAAAGACATGTGTTTTGCAGGGGCAGCCGATTCCTGGTATTTGACCATGCTCCCTTCTCCTCCATTCGGGGGGAGAAGTGTGAAATGAAGCTACACGGACCCCACAAAAACCTCTTCCGACTATTTCTGTTGCACAACGCACAGGGCACCCAGGCTGAGTTCCTGTTCCGCACCGAGACTCAGTGAGATGGGGCTGGGCAGGGGAGTTTGGGGGGACAGCCAGGGAAGGAGGTGGCATTGAGGCAGAAAACATCTAGGAAGTAGCCATAGCAGCATTTGGCCGGTGCTGAGTTTTCACGTCCTTAGAAAACTCCTGGAGCTAATGGACAACTTGCAGGAGATTGGGGGTGAGAGAGTTATAAAGTCATCAACAAGGCTTAGTACCTACTTTGTACCTTTCACTTACAAAGGACAAGAATGGTGGGGCTTGTATGAACGAGACAAGCACTGGGTACTTTTGGCTTTCCTTGCCTCCCCTTCCCAACCCAGTCCACTCTTCAACATAAATCCATAGTGCTGAGAACTTTGATTTGCCCATCTTTTCAAAATAATTTAAAAAACACATTCACACACACGTACATTTTTGAAAATATTAATAACCTCTAAAATCTGGTACACACTGTCTGTAGTAATGAACATCTCATAGAATACGGCTATTATTGACGCTATAAAAGATAGAAGAAGAGTCTCTCTTTATAAAGTTTAACGTATTTGATGATTTAAGACACTTTTTTCAGTTTTTTCCCTTGGAAGACACTTCAGCGTGGGCTCAATAATGCTGGTACTCACTTTTGGAATAGAGGAGCAGTGTAGGTGTTTGTGACAAAAATATTACACAAGTCAAATAATCAGAAGCAGATTCATGTTCTTTGTGCTTTGGGCAGCATCTTCCTGGAGCAAAGGCTAAGAGAATGCAAAAATTTGGCTTGGATTACATTATACAACTATAAAATATATAAGTAAAAATATATAGCTCCCTTATCTAGTTATTTTTGCAGACTAATTTTTATTTTTGAGTTATTTGACTGGAGGTGGGCAAGGGAGTGTCAAGAATCATACAAAGTAATATAGGGACTGTAAACTGAGATGAACATTTTGCTTAGTATAGTTTGCAAAATGCAAAATCTGCCTTGACAGGTGAGTTTATGTCCCCACTTGGAAGATATGAGATACCATATCCTGGAAAAAGAAAGGGTAACATAGAGCTCAAAATTTTGTCATATTTCTAACCAGGCTGAGTCCCATTGACGTTTGCCATTGAAGCCATGAAACTGGGCAACTTCCAGAATTAGACAAGTATCTTTCACAGTCATTGGCCTTCTCTATTATTGGCCCTCTCCTGAATCCCCAGAACTGCAGTGGAAGCTGTGACTCTGCTTTGTTTTCTCAGAAGTGAAAAGCTTCGATGGATCTCAGCCTTGGCCATGCCACGAGAGGAGTTAGACCTTCTGGAGTGTTATGGTGAGTGAGGATCTAAGGGAGAGAGAAAAGAGGCAGGGTCAGAGATTTCCTTTTGATACAGCAGTTTAAGGAGGCTAGGTGCTAACCCCCGGAGGCTTCCATTTATTGCTTTTCCCCAGAATGTCAGGGGGGAAGATTTGATGCTGGAGCTTAAATATCTGAGATGCATCTAATTAAAATTGCTCATCACCATGACAATGCCCTTCCCCCATTAAAATATTTGTCCCCTTTAGTGTATCCTGCTGTTATTTTGTCTAGATTTTACCTGCTTAAAGGTCTTGAAGAAGCAAGAGAAGAATGCATGACTGCAGGAGGAGGTGTAGGAGAATAGCAAAGCAGACCTGTTTTGACTACACCCCTCCTATACCACACCTACCCCAGGTAGCCATAGACACACACACATGTTATAAATGAGTTTGTGTTCACATTAAGACTGGAATTATTCAGGCTCTCATATCAGCCCCACAGTTGTCTTTCAGCAAGAATTCCCTAATTTATATCCAGAGAGAATCTGAACTCTATGGAACATTGGGCCTTTCGGGACAAACAAATGCAAGGAAGCTTGGAAAGAGAGTTAGGAGAACCACCCAGTAACTGAATTTTGTTAAGATGCTCAGTGTGTGCTTCATTTGCTGGGTGTCAGCTCCCATGTGGGTAAGGAGGGCAAGATAATTCTTCCTCCTTCACTATGATCTTTTTTTGTGTGTGTGTGTGGAGACAGAGTCTCACTCTATCGCACTCGGTGGAGTGCTGTGGAGTCACAGCTCACAGCAACCTCCAGCTCTTGGGCTAAAGCGATTCTCTTGCCTCAGCCTCCCAAGTAGCTGGGACTACAGGCGCCCACCACAGCGCCCGGCTAATTTTTGATGCAGTTCGGCTGGGGCCGGGTTTGAACCTGTAGCCCTCGGTATATGGGGTCGGCGCCCTACTCGCTGAGCCACAGGCGCCGCCCAACTATGATCTTTTGAGTGGCAAATAGAGATGAGCTTTAGAAAAAGAAGTATAAATAATAATGCAGTATTCTGCTTGTTCTGTGAGAGAACTGATACAGTGTGATAACACTGAGAGACCAATAAACCCGTGTTAGATGGACTACTTATAGGTCAGGCATACTCTGAAGTATCTAAGTAAATGAGATGAGGTATATATTAACCAGTGTGATGTAAGCAGTCCTAATTCTATATGAAATCAGCACATTGTACCCCATAAATGCATTAATGTATACATGATCTATGTGTTTATGATTTAATAAAAAGAAAAAGAAAATGGGGATCTTAAATTAAAAATAAAAAAAAAGAATTTCCCCTGGTTTACAAAAATATAAACAGAGAAATCCAGAATTTCCTCAAAAATTGTCTTGATCACCCCTGATCAATAATCATCTTGGTCATTTATATATGAGGAAACTGAAATTAACAGGGATTAAGACCCTTGTGTATAGCATACCTGGTACCCCACTGGTTTAGCCTCCTCTGGTCCCACATCTGTATGTTAAAAAAATAAAGAATGAAGCAGACTCAGATTTTATCATCTAGTTGGAGAGACAAAACACGTCCATGAAGCCATTAGATAAGGGGCAAGTGGTTTAGCTTAGAGTCTAAGCCAGTGGTTCTCCTGCGAGTCACAACCACTTTGTAACAGTGAAAATACATCACAGTGTGAGGAAGGTTGAGAACCCTGGGAGACAATCAATCTTTAAGTTCATAATCCATTAAAGGCTGAAGAGAGAGGGAAGGTTTCAGAGGGAACTGGGTCTAACTGAGTCTCAAGTGTTCGCGATGATGGGGGACTAAAGGTGGTCACAAGATATTTCTCAACTCCTCCAGAGTAGAATTTTTGGTTGGTTTCAGTTTTGGTATTTCTATTTCTCTATCAACATTGTTGTTCTTTGGCAGGAGATGAAGGTCTTCCCAATTACTCTTTCATCTGTAACTTTCAATGGCACGAACTTACCTCTATCTTGAGTCCTTCCAGTCTTCTCCTAATCTCTCTTCACTCTTCTCTCCCAAAGACTCTCCACAGGTACAATGCCTCAGAGCCTACAAACCCCGCGAGAATGATGAATTGGCACTAGAAAAGGCTGACGTGGTGATGCTGACTCAGCAAAGCAGTGATGGTAAGAGGGGGAGTCCCCTGGGGTCGGGGGCCAGGCCCTGGGAACAGGATACCGTGGGGCATGGATTAGTTCCTCAGCGCTGCTGTAACAAAGTCCCACAAACGGGGTGGACTTCAGGGTGTCCCACAAACAGAAAGGTCTTCTCTTGCAGTTCTGGAGGTAAGAAGTCCAAGATCAAACCACGTTCCCTGTGAAGCCTCTAAAGAAGCTCCTTCCCTACCTTTTCCAGGGTGTCAGCCCCAGTTATTCCTGGTTTGTGGCAGCATAACTCCAGTTTCTGCCTCCATCTTCCCGTGGCCATTGTCCCTCTGTGTCTATGTTCAAATTCCCCTCTTAAGAACACCAGTTACACTAGAACCTCTGTAAGTTGACTACCCTTCGGACTATAACAAACTAGTCAACATATGGAGGTAGCCAACATAAGAAACTAGGCCTACTAGTTACTACTGTACTGATACCTATGTGTGGTGCATCTCCGGTCTATTAAAATCAGGTCAATTTAAGGAGGTGGTCCATGCAGGGAAATCGTCACCCATGGAGGTTCTACTGTGTACCATATTAATGACCATCCAACTTCCTCTTGTCTTTACTAGTTACATCTTTGACAACTTCCTTCCCATATAAGGTCACATTTTGAGGCACCAGGGATTAAAACTTCAGTGGCTCAGGAGTGGGCTATAGACTTTGCCAGGCCCAGGACAGCTGTGGTTATGTTTCCGCATAGGGAGGAGTTCTCATGCGGGAGGCTCCCTGGTTCATTTAGCCTTAGGATTCAGAAAAGTTTCCAGGAAGGTGGCCCAGGGGAGACTCTCGTGAGCCTTTCCCAGGTAATTTTTCCCACCTACCCTGTACCCGCAGGCTGGCTGGAGGGTGTGAGGCTCTCAGATGGGGAGCGAGGCTGGTTTCCCGTGCAACAAGTGGAATTCATTTCCAATCCTGAGGTCCGTGCACGGAACCTGAAGGAAGCGCATCGAGTGAAGACTGCCAAACTACAGCTGGTGGAGCAGCAAGCCTAGCCGCTGCCTGGGAGGAGTGTCCTGAGCAAGAGAACAAGCTGCTCCGGAGAGGGCAGGCCTCAGAGCCCCTCTACAGGGACCTTCCTTGGACCAAGAACGAGGCCTTCTGAGAGCCCAAGGACAGACTCCAGCTAACACAGTTGCTCGTCCCAGGCCTCCTTTTGTGCTTTGTGCTTGGTGGGGGGATTTTCAGGGACTTTGTACTGGATCCTGGGAACCTTTTTTCTTAGGAAAAGAGACATGTTAGGCCTGAACCAAGGAACTTCCCTTCTACGACTGTGTAGTACTTAAACATTCTGTGCTTCCAGAGTGCAGATGCAGAGCTGGGCAAAGTTTCAGTCATGGCCAGATGTTAAACAGAATTTGACCTCAGTCCACTGCAGGGAGGTGCTTCAGAGCATTTAACATCAGATGGGACAGTCAACTGGGTGACCTCTAAGGTAGCTTCTAACCCTAGAGATTCTCTGTAGTTGTCTGTGAGAGTCAGTGCCCACATTCTAAGATCTATGTTGGTAGCAATGTGAGGGTAATTCTCTCTCACTCTAATAAACTTGGTACTTCTCCATGTGTTTTCTTCTCAGCACTGAGCCTGGTTCAGAACATGGAATGCCGTGAAGGTTCCCACCTATTTGATTTAGGTATCATGAAAGACCAAGAAAGTGCATAGGTTATGGCAGCTATAACCCCTACGATTTGGGCCAGATTTTTGACTTGTTTACAGCTTCAAAAGTTGCAGAAAAAAACTAAAAGTAATTGATGGGTGATGAAAACCCATTCAAAACTTCTTCTTTTTTTTTTTTTTGCTTATAACCATAAGATACAGGTATCGGCTAGTTGGGGAGGATTTGATAAATCCTCACACCATCCCTAATTTCATATTCTGACCTATATTGTTATAAGCTATCCTCCTGACTGTATTCTAGTCTTTGTGAAAGACAGCATGATACATGGAAAGAGTCCTAGAATCCAAGGGAAGGGACCCAAAATGCAGTGACCTCCCTGCCGTGATTCAACCTGTCCAAGTCCCTGTTCCCTCAAATGTAAAATGCAGGATTAGACCAGGCAACCTCCAAAGTCCTGTCCAACTCTAAAAAAAATAGGTTATTCTCTACCTCCTTGCAGACTGGCTTTCTCAGCTGAAGAATATCACCCTGAATATTTTCTCATCTAGAGTCCCTACATAACAATCACATGGTCATCTTTTATGTCATCATTTAAGCTTGATTATTATAGGCCTTTGACATTCTATATATTTCAGAGGGCTCAAAAGTAGAATGGCATTGCAGCATTAAAGTAAGAACAATACTATAAAATTTTCCCTATGTCTAATAATGATACGACATAACATAGTGCTACTTTGGATAACATATTCTGCTCTCAACCCATCCTAAAATATGTTCATTTGCTTCGTTTCTTAAAAAAGTTATTACAGTAATTAAGATGAAGGCTAATATTTTACAGAAGAAGGAAGACACAAAAAAGCAAGATGATGCGAAAATATTTAAAATAAGAATGGTTTTAGAGAAGTTCAATGTAAAATTTTTCACTATTTTCAAAAGCCATATTTTAATGATAAATAGCATTTAATACATGATACAATATTTGTACATATATTAATACATATGAATGATTCTTATTGATTACAATAACAATTATTATAATCCAAACCAGTTTTGCAAAGCAGTATTTAAATACTGGTTGTATGGCTCAAACAGCAAATTCTCCATTAGAGACAAAATATCCACTTCTGAACGATGTACATGCAAATAACTTTTTGAGTGATGCAACTGCTTAAAGGTGCTAAGGCTTTCTGATCCCTTTGAACCTAAATTCTGTTAAGACGTCTAACTACAATTGTTCTTTAGATATGTAATATGCAGTCATTTAATTAGACCATTCCCACCTGATCTGGGAAATTAAAAGACATTTGGCTTTGCCTGTCTTTAGCTCCTTGGTTAAAAAAAGAGGGGCAGCACCTGTGGCTCAGTGGGTAGAGCACCAGCCCCATATACCGAGAGTGGCAGGTGTTCAACAGGTTCAAATCCAGCCCTGGCCAGCTAAAACAGCAATGAGAACTGCCACAAGAAATAGGGCACTGTGGTAGGCTCCTGTAGTCCCAGCTACTGGGGAGGCTGAGGCAAAAGAATTGCTTAAGCCCAAGAGTTGGAAGTTGCTGTGAGCTGTGATGCCACAGCACTCTACGGAGGGTGACAAAGTGAGACTCTTAGGCATGAGTAATCTCTTTAGTGTTGAATTTCTCTGTATTTGAGTTTGGAAAAATTGAGCATAGGTTCACTCACTGTTCCTTCTTCCTTCAAATTTCCAGAGTTTAACCAAACTTAATTCAGTCCTGACTGGCATCATTGGGTTAAAAACAGCAATTTCATACAAGAGATTGTGAAAACTAGTCTTTTGGACAGAACTGCATTTGAAGTATATCTCAATATACAGTATTTGTTGCTTTTTAAATCAAAACTATGCATAAAGTAGTGTCTTCAAGAGATATTAATAATAGCTCTGTTTAAAGACACTTTTCTGAATTGGAGCTTAAACTCTTATAGATACATCCTGAATTATTTCATCTGTGCACCCTACATCATGTCATTTTTGCCTTCTCATATAGCTTAGAAAGCTAGTCACTAAACTTTATTTTTACTACCAACTTTTACTTAAAGTTAACCATGACTTTCAGATGTTAGTTGTGTACTACTTACTCTGTCTCAGCCGTTTATAATGATTTTAATAAGACCAGGCTTCCCATTAGTATCTGGAAGGCGCACAGTTGGGGAAGTGTTTATCTTCCCTGATTTTGTTTTCTGTCTCTTAGATAACTTCTATGTCTACACCACACAAGAAAATAGGAATCTACCTTCCATGGTGATTGATTTTTTAATTAGTCTTTGGGATAGAAGTTGTTTAAAAGTCTTTAAAAATCAAAGTACGTTCAGTGGTTCCCCCTCTTTAGCAGTCATTTTTTATCTGCCTAAAATAAACTTGATTCCCTTTTGGAACCCAGGTTGGTCTACTCACAATAGTCTGTGTGCTTCCTAAGTATTTAGTGCTGTTGCTTTATCATAAACTCTTCTTGTCTAGGGGTCCAGTGAGAAATCCAGTCCTTTGGTACAGTAGCCCCTTATAGCCACAATTATTCCACACACACTCCCGCCCCACAAGGCACATCACTGAGATTTGTGCATGTTCATACTCGGTTTTCAGACTGTGGTATTGACTTGGCTCTACCACTAACACACTCCAGTGACCCCAGAGCCGCACTTGCTGTAAACATGACTCAGGAACCGTGTGATTACAGCAGCTCCAAACCTAAAGTTTAATCGTCTAGCTCTGAAATCAGGTGTGTGGAAGGGCCAAAGGTTATGAGTAAATGAGCTGAAGAGAGACAGATGCCAAGCTCAGTCATGATTCAAACCCAATTCTTGCTTGGACTGAGAACATTCTCGACACTTAATAGTCTTTGACCCATTTTTCCGACCCGCCCACTGCATGTGACAGTTGTGGAGTGGAAATTTACGTAGCTTCTTTCTTGAAAGGGCGTCCTTTCAGTCTGCTTTGCAAACACCAGGCTAAGTAAGGACAGGAGGAAATCGCGTTCAGTGAAGGTGGTGAATGAGGGCACAGATTCTTTCTGGGTGGCCTGTGAACTGGGAGTTTGTGAAGGAGCTGGGTCGGCTGTGTTGCAAACGTTTCCTGAGCTGGTGAGGGTGGAGGCGGCTGCTGCTGCCTGCTGGGGGGTGGATGAGTCACCACGGAGGGCAGGGCTCTCTGCAGGGAGGGGCCGCTCTGGCCCCACAGTGTTCTCCAGGAGCACCAGGGCAGGTAAACATCTTCCCAGCAGTTTACCTGAGCATTGCAGAGATGCAAACTTCTCTGAATAATGCAAAGGGAAACCCAAAGATGGGGCGGAAGCAGTTTCCCCGCACTGAGTCTTAGGCTCTACATCTGCTTACAGACCAAGGCACCCCCCTACCCAAAAGCTAGGAAGGAAACTGAAGACTGTTCAGGAAAAGGTGGCTGGGAGCTACAGAGGGTGGAAACTCATGGTAGAATCATACAACCCCAGCACGAGAGACCTTGGGCTACCACAGAAGCAATCTTAGGGAGAAAAGGGAAATGCAAAAAGGAAAGAAAGGACGGACCCTAAGCTGGCACACAGCCAGCCAGTTTTAGACTATTTGGTCATTAATAGCAACTTGTGAAGGGAATGAGAAAATCACCCACTGTGGGAGGAGTTGGGTTGAAAAAACCATGAAAATCATTGTGTCTGACACCCTTATTTGTTGCAATGGAGCCTCCAGAGGATAAGTGACTTACCTAACGTCACATATCCAGTTAATTATAAATGGCAGATTTGAACTGCAGGTGTTCGCAACTGGGATTCAAGCAAGTGATCTGTGGAGTTTGTGCTCATTACCAAAAGGCTGAAGGTGACTTGCGACATGATGCAAAGATGGAGCAAACAGAAAATAAGTAGGTAGAATATTTTTAAAAGAGCAGGATGAGCAGGTGGTGGTCAGACGTAGGGAATTTGGGGGGTGATAAAGTTAAGCTTGACCAGGGAACAGGCTGGAAAGAACAATGGAGGTTTTTACAGCAATTATCATCCTTGCACAAGCAGGGCCTTAGAGAACCAAAAAGTCCAGTAGTGAGAAATTGAGGGAGAGAGAACGCATGTGTGTAGATGACTGCTCAGATTTGAGAGAGAAGTATACAAAAGGATGTTTGAGAGAGAGAGAATGTATACAGAAAGATGAGTCTTCCTCCCCAAATAAAATAATACTGACACTAACAAATAAAGGGGGGGAGACAAAAAAGGAGATTTTCTTTTTTTTTCTTTTTCTTGAGACAGAGTCTCAAGCTGTCACCCTTGGAAGAGTGCAGTGGCGTCACAGCTCACAGCAACTTCAAACTCTTGGGCTTAAGCAATTCTCTTGTCTCCGCCTCCCAAGTAGCTGGGACTACAGGTGCCCACCACAACGCCCGGTTGTTATTTGGTTGTAGTTGTCATTGTTTGGCAGGTCTGGGCTGGGTTCAAATCTGCCAGCTCTAGTGTATGTGGCTGGCACCCTAGCCACTGAGCTACAGGCACCAAGCCAAGATTTTCATATAAAATATTTTTTCAAACATTTGACTTTAACTATGATCCTGGGAACATATGATAATGTATCTGATTTCACCAATTCAGATGATTCGCAGTTATAGAAAATAACCAAAAAGTCAAAGCAAAATAAACGATGGGTTCTATGTGAAGCCATGAGGTGAAAGCTAATAGGAGGGCTTGCTGTGTCTGGTCACTCAGAAGAAGGGGCCTCTGACAAACGGTTACATCCCTGGTGGGCTACAAGAGTCTAGACTGGGTCATGGGTCCAGCAGTTAGAGAGGGCATTGCAGTTAATAGGATGGAAGGGAGTCACAAAAAAACAATAGAGAGAAGGTGTCCCAGAAAGGCCCATGGAATCTCTGTGGGTGGAAATTCCATTCTCAGGTAATAAAACTAAGGCAGGAGGAATGCACAGGAGGCAGCCTGCCAGGACAGGGAGAGGAAGGAACAAACGAAACGTGAAGGCTACAGAAGGAGGACGCACGGGAGGCGGGAGGCGAGGAAGCTGCGCTGCGCTGATGCCCAGGCGGAAAGCCCGCCGCTCCGCTCCGCTGTGCGCTTCCACCTGGTGTAGCGCTCACCCCGGTCAGCCTGGCGTCCTCTCGTCCGCACATCACCGTCGCTCTGTGCCGCTTTCTTCATGCCATTGCTCACGTGATCGATTCTGTCCCTTTATTTCCCTGTTACTATTCCGATCCTGACAGCTCCCTCCTGGATGCGAGAATGACTCCCCCCCTCGCCTATCCTACCCCCGGTCTTTTCACTCATAATCTTTCTAGAAGTGTTCCATCATCTCAAATTTCATTTTATACTCTTTACCCCTGTCGTTATCTACCAGGTAGAAAGGCTTGTCACAGCAGGACCCACCCAGCCCTCGCACTCCGCTAAGTGGCCTCCTCCCTCCCTCTCCCCTGGACACAGCTCGTCCCTCCCCCTCCCCTGGCGCCCCTGCACCCTGCACATCCCTCCCTACCTAGCCTCTCCACACGTTCCAATTCTCTTCCCAGCTTCGCCACAGTTTTCTTCCTCTTCCCCTTGGTGACTATTCCCTCCCTCTTCCATGCCACCGCCACGTTCCTATTTCTGTTCCCTGTCTTTTATTTCCTGTTTCTTTCGAATCAAACTAGATGGTATTGAACGCTTAAATTATTTAAACACGGATCTAGAGCCTATGGAAGGATTTGATTCTAAATCTAATTTAGTTTACACTCATTGTTTTATGACAACCCCCCCTGCCAGCCTTATGACTTTCCCTATTATGTTCCTCTGAAACTGTCAATAGACATTGTTTATTGATGTTGGCACCTCCTCCTAGGGATTTAAATCCCATCCAAAATCTATTTCTTTTATAACTTTGGGCAAATATTTAAAGCTCTCTGACTCTCATACTTTCACCTGTCAAGTGGATAATACTTTATAGGGTAGTTGTGAAGTGAAATGACCTGGCAGGGAGCCAGATAAATGCTAAATAAATAGTTATCATCATTAATATTTTGCCTGAGGATCAATTTCTGGCTTAAGTAAGTAAGCTATTCCAGCTCCTAATGGTCTTGTAAAACATACAAGTGCACAAAATTGGCTATCATTAATGGTCTTTTCCTTGTTAAGGCTCCTTTGGTGTTTTGAATGATGCATTGCGATTCACAAAGCAAGACGCCGCTACCTGCATTTGGGAAAAGTGGCGAATGGAACAAACTCCAAAGGCCTCCATCTAGTCTTGACTAAGGAGTTTTTAGGAAATCATTTAAACCTCGGTTTCTTGCTTTTCCTATTTGGATAATGACCTCTTTATTTGCACACCTGCTTGTCCAGCTTCCCCTCTAGGACCCACAGCCCCTTTTGGGCTTTGATTCTTTCTTTCCAGCACCTCTTCAACCTTAAACCACAATTCTCAGGCCACCCCTGACCAATCTCAATGCCACTATTTCTTCCATCTCACACCCCTTGCCTATGTTGGTGTATCTGTAGGAAACAGTGAGTGTGTGCTAAGGACACTTTTCTTCATGCTACACTCTGTGCCTGGCAATGTCATGAGGTCTCTTGACTGCGACTAGTGTTTTCTATGCTGAATAAGGTCCATAACAAGCTTTAGTCCTCAACTCTCCTGCAGACCCTCGTTCCATCCTCTTCTCCCCACACAAATCTACTCCAGGAACACAGGACCTTAGGTCTCAACATATGCAGAAAAAATAAAGCCCTCTTCTCCTTTTTCCCAAAGGTGCTTCATCTGCACTATTTTTTTTCTCAATTATAGCATTTCTTAGTTACCACAATCTGTATTCTCTTCCCTTTCTCCTCATTTCCCTTCAATGAACTCTCTCATGTTATGCCCATTCTCACTCTTCCCTATTCCTCAAGACTGTTCCCTCTTCTCTCTTTACCCTGCTTACTCTATGCATCTCTCAGGACACAGCCCTGGACTGTTCTTACATCTCCTCTCTAACTCTTTCAACTTCACTCTTCGTTCATCTTGCTAAGACACAAATTTGGGCGAGTAATGTCCATGTGTTAAAACTGTTGGCCCACTAGGCTGTATATGTGTGTCTTCCCTGTTCAGGCCAAGACTTGAATGGTTATAGTTCCTTTCCCTGGGAAGACTATAGGATGAGGTAGAGTAAGGGTCAACTAAGTAAACTACAGGCTATTTTCATAACTTGAAACATTGCTATTCTGTCTACATAGTTGCTACCTCTAGCACTAAAGCTGATAAAACACAAAGTTAAAAAATAATATTGGCCCAAAGTGTACAGCCAAACATACAGCCCTGAAGTCAGCATCGCCTACCTCCCACACAGCCTCGTCTTCCAACACACCCTCCGCCACCCACGCCTGACCACTCTGAACTCCCTCACCAGCTTTCCAGTCTCAGTGGAAATCATATGATTTCTGCCTGAAATACCCCATCCTCCCTTCTCTGCTCATCCGAATTTTACTCTTCCTTTTTGAGCTGGCTCTAAGGCCTGAGACTCTGAAACTTGCTCACCTGCCCCGGCACACGGGGCTGCTCCCCTGTGGGCTCTCCCCATGCCTGTCCTCAGGGGGCCCCTGCACAGCCTTCCCCCTCTGTCCTCTAACTGGTCATGTGCGCTGTCAGACTCCCCAGTGAGACTAGCAGCGCCTAAGAGCTGAGAAGATATTTTGTTTCTCTTCAGGTTCACTCAGTGGTGTCAGTGCCCACAAATCTCCCCTGAATGATGGAATGAATCTCTAGTCTTATTTCTCAGGGCTTAAAACTCAAATAAAAACATATTTGTGAAAGAACTGTATGAACTCAACGACAAATATAAGGATGCTAAATCTCTAGACTATCCTTCTGGGACTCACATGACACCACTTCTGGGTGAATGAAGGAGATCATCGCTTTTGGGGGATCAGATTTACTTTTAACTAACGAGACCATTTCAGACTTAAGGTGGAATCAACAAAAGCCAAATTGTCCTTTGTAGCCTGTTTCCAATCTGTGTTCCATTTATGTAAGCGGTGTTTAATAGACATTTAAAAATATTTTAATGGACTCTCTTGTAAAATTATCTAAGTGACTAATACAAAATATATAGTTTACAAGAACAGAAAACATAATGGGAACCAAACAATTTGTTTTAGAATATGAAAGGCAATTACAGTAGACCCTCTAGATTGACCACCCAAGGGACTGTAACAAACTGGCTAATATCTGGAGGTGGTCACCATAGGAAAGTAGGCACACTGTACTGATATCCGCATGTGGTGAGTTTCTGCTCCGGGAAAATTAGGTCAACTTATGAAGGTGGTCAGTTTAGGAGGGGATCAGCTATGGAGGCTATACTGTATTTTCTTGGACAGTTGTAGACCCTGTACAAAGAGAGTTGGGGAGGTGCTAGGGCGGGGCAGCTACGAAAATCCCAGTAATGATCCCAGGACTGCTTATGAACAAGAAATATGGGTAAGACACAAAGACCAACTCTGGGCCCATCTCTGAACTGTGATGTTAACATGGATACAGATGTCCTTTGCAAAGAGCTACAACTAGTATTTTCCAGATTTACCAAATAAAAATACAGGATGTTCCAATAGTGCAGGGAACATACTTACATACACACCCCCCCCACACACACACACATACATATACATGTGTATATGTATATACATATATAACATATAACGTATATATATCCATATATATGTATATGCGTATACACACACGTAGATTTGTTTTTTATGTGAAATTCAAATTTAACTAGACATTCTATGTTTTATCTGGAAAAACAAGCCACTACCCAAATGACTTTAATAACTTTGAACAGGGTGGGAGCCCTGTAGCATTTTGGAGAAAGACTGGTGAAAGAATTCACATGACTTCCTTATCGTAAACAACCCGAATAGTTCAGGGCCATGTTGAAAGTGGTGGTAGATTGCCATCTAGTGGAAAAATATTTGTAGTGAGAGCAAAAATTGGAGAGGGTTGCAAGGAGTTCTGAAGTTCACAAGGAAGAGATTCTGCTCAGGCCAACTGCAATCTCCCCTAGCAGGGGAGGAGGACATGGGGGCAGGTAGGTAGGAGCAAGGCCCAAAGTCAGATAGTCTAAGAGGAGAAGTGCCTGAATGTGGGTCTCCTGTATGCAGAGATGTTGCTCCCTCTTGCCTCACAAAAACAAAGCAAAAGCTAGAGCTACCTGTAAGAAGTGCAAGATTCTTCCAAATGAAGATGGCTCAGAGGGATGTGGCATCTTCAGAAATGAAATTGTACAGATATAATTTCAGATCATCACAACTTGTAATGCAGGAAGTCGTCCAAAAGGTAACAATGTTGCTCCACAGGCAAGCTTAGATCTTGAGAGGGACAAAAAGATACAAAGGTTAACAGGAGGCACACCTAGGAATTCCAGGGATAGTATCTCAAAAAGTGAGGCCTAGAAGAAACTCAGTGGTGCAAATATGCTAAATAAAGGCCAACAACTCTAACAGCGATAATAAAAAGCCAAAACTTGGAACAGGATGAGCAAAAACAAATGTCCTCTTCCAGGCAGACATCATGTCAGCATCTAATACGAAGAACACAGAAGCACTTGATTCTTATTTCAGACTATCTTCTCAAAGAAAGAAAACCATTATAGAAATTTAAAGGTTTGGACAAAAAAAAATAGACTTAAAACCCATACAGAAGTCTTACAACTGACTTAAATAATTCTCTATTTTTTTCTAGTATAAAACTACAAAACAGGAGAGGGTCTCTAAGACTTAATTGAGGCAGATATCCTAATTTTCAAAGGGATGATTTATAGAAACTAAAGGAGAATAAATTTAATATGAAATTCTTTTAGACTTCTATAAGAGACTATTGAAAGATGGTTTGTGAACCTTTCATTTTTTTAAAAGCCATGAAAGACAACAAGTGTTCCTTAAGTATAAGCCATGCCAAACTAATCTCAATCATTATGTAGTTAGGTTTATAAGGATACTAAATTATCAGAGTACCATACTGTGAATATGTTTTTATTGAGTGATACAGAAATTTTCCTTTAAAATTCTTCTGGAACATAGCAAAGGAGGGCATGGTATGATAAAACAGGTAAGGAAGATTTGTAGCTAGTTTAACTCTCTCCTGAAGAAAGTGCCCATTAGTGAAGTATATTTTCAAGGAGGGATGCCAGAATCCTGGATTTACCCATATCAAAGACATAATGATTTGATTATAAAAGATACAGAATATATTGATTAAATTTGCAGATAGAACAAAATTGCAAAAAATGGCTGTTTTATGAGGATTTCAAAACATACTAAAAAGACCAATAATGGACTAAAACTAACAAAATAAAACTGAACAGGCTATATAAATGTTTATGTACTTAGATGAGAAATGTCAATTCTTCAAGTACGAAATGGGAGTCAACTGGCTTTAAAACATTGTCTATTAAAATGAACTAAAGTTTTGGACCAAAGATATGAACTGGTAGCACACATACACACTCAAAAAAAATAATAATAATGCTTTTTTAAATAGAGAGCTCATTGTGAGAATATCCTGTTTGATAGAGATAACAGCTATACCAGCTGATCAGACCACACTCAAAGTGAGCTTCAATTCTGACACCAATTCTAAAAGAGACATCAACAAACTCCAAGTGCTGATGTGCCTGGAGACCAGGCTAACAAGGGCCAGCAAAGAGAGCTCCCACATCACCTAGGGAAGAAAAGGTTTTGAAGAAAGACATACTCCCTTTGACTTTGTGATTTATTCTTTGTAGCACTTGGAAAACAAAATTCAAATCAATTAAAGTAGGTATTGATTTCCTCCTAGTAGAATGAAGAGTTTTAAAATAAAACTGTTCAAATATTCTATAGGCTCTCATGTAAAAGAGTTAGCCCCAAACCCTGGCCCTCCACTGGAAAATAAGGTTGAATGATGCTCCACCGATGGTAGAGGAGATTCCTGCATGTCAGGAACTTGAACTTGGCAGCCTCTAAGTTTTTCCTACCTCTAGATTCCTATGCTTCTAAGAGGTTTTCACCATTTTCCTTTCATTTGGTCTTATCATTCATTTTTAATTCTCAATTAGCTCATTTTGTTTTTAGTATACTCTTAGTGCACCTAACACTTTTTTATCTAAAAGTTGCACATAAGCACAGATCTTAAAGTTGACCATCCTTCAGTTCTTGGTTGTAGATATTGCATTTGCTCTATACAAAGGTGCTACTAATATTGTGTGACAAGAGCCTCAATCAGTTGCAATTTGAATGAGAAAACATCCAGTTTCCCTGTAGTACTTTGAAAGCAACAAAACACTTTGGTGACTAATGGAAAGGAAAATTATGGTTTCCCATCCCATGTCTATTTTTAGGTTGCCCATTTCAAGGGGCTCATGGCAAATAAAAAGAATGTGAAATGTATTAAAAACTCAGTTATATATCATAATATAGGACATGTCATATTTCAATGTATACAGCCTAATCCCTAAATTAAGGATATTGAAGCCTAGCTATTACAATCCTTGAGTGGTAATAAGACATGATGGTTAGAATACTAGACCAGAGCTATTCATACTATTGGTCAGTAAAACCCCAATGGATACATGAATATGAGTGTGTAATTAAGATGGCCATTTGTGTGTGGGGGTTTCATGTGCTGTGAATGCCATTCTTTGAATATGTATTTGGTTGAAAAATATTTTCACAGACCGGGCCTGGTGGCTTGGCGTATAATCCTAGAATTTTGGGAAGCTTAGGCAGGAGGATGGCTTGGACCCAGGAATTCTAGGCTTGCAGCAAGCTGTTATTATGCCACTGCACTCCAGCTTGGATAACAGAGCAAGACCCTATGTCTTAAAAAAAAAAAATATATATATATATATATATATAGAGAGAGAGAGAGAGAGAGAGACAAAAAGAAGTCTGCAAAAAAGGTGGACCCCCAGTTCAAAAACATGTTCATGGTCAAAGATCAGCTGTATTGGATAGTATACAGCCATCAGATGCGGGGTTGCCTTAAGTATACCCCTAAATAGGTCAAATCAAAACATAAAAACACTGGTTAGGAGAAGAGGAATGGCACTAGCATTTATCCTATGCTGTGTGTCAGATGTTTTCCTATACAATGTCCACATCTTAAGTCATTTAATCAGATAGTAATTTGATCCCAGGAGAGTAGCAGCTGTAAAAAAGTTTAAAGTTAACAAAACCTGCTGGTGCTTCTCAACCTACCCACAAAACTATATTAGCTCTGTCGTTGAAGTAAATGAACATCATGGCCCTGTGCCTGAGACATAGGACCTATGATTGAGGTAGACTAGTTTAATAAGTGTATTCCCTCTCCCAGCATTCAACTTCCAATGGGGTATTTCTTTCGCCCTCTTTAAAAATTCCACTGTGTGTCTCAGTGCCTGTAGCTCAGTGGTTATGGTGCCAGCCACATACACCAGGGCTGGAAGGTTTGAACCTGGCCTGGGCCTGCTAAACAATGACAGCTACAACAAAAATAATAGCTGGGTATTGTGGAGGGTATCTGAAGTCCCAGCTACTTGGGAGGCTGAAGCAAGAGAATCACTTAAGCCCAAGAGTTGGAGTTGCTGTGAGCTATGATGCTACAGCACTGTACCAAGGGTGTCATCGTGAGAATCTGTCTCAAAAAAAAAAAAAAAAATTGTCCTCCTGGATCATTCAGACCATCTAAGTCTATTCCATCTATTCTCCTCATTAGAAATGTGCTCATCTGTTAGGACCACAGCAACCCCTCCTCGGCTGTGGATCCACCTAACTCTCCCAGGGGTGAGATGAACCGGCTGCCCCCTACAGTGTGCAGACTTGAGAGTGACCGTCTGTCTTCCTGTGGCCAGAACCCTTTCCCTGTCCTCTCTGCAGCTGCTCCCCTCCAGCCTCTGTCCTCCCCACGCCTGTCTTACCTTCTTTTCCTGAAGTCCTCTGGTGTGTCTACTTGACCACATCATCCTGCTGCCTTCTCACCTGCTCCCCAAATTCCTTATCATCCTCCCTCCCCCTCTTCCCCACACATCTCCTTGGCCTACTCGTACCCAACCAGCACAACCCTCTCATCTTCTCCAGCACCCTCCTGTTCAAGTGCACCCCTGGAGGACTTGTGTCTTCTAATTTTCCCATTAGCTTTGCACTCGTCTTCCTAACTCTTCAATCCATCTCTCTAAGCTCCAATCATCCTTATGTGTTGGATATCAATCTTTATAACTATTTTCTGACATTCTCTCTCTTCATATTCATCTTCCCATACCATTAGCTTTCTCTACTTCCTTGTAATTCAATTTCCCATTCCACCTGGCGCCTGTCTACTCCTCACTTTATTTCCTCATGATCTGTTATTTCTTGCTTTAGACCAGTGTTTTTCAATCTTTTTTTAACTCATGGCACACTTGAACCTACAGTTAACTTCTGCAGCACACGTAAATTATGCTGATCAAAAAAAAAAGTAAAAGAATATACATACTGTGCTTTGAACTTTTCAAAAATAACTAACAATCTTTAAAATTTTTCCTGGCACACCAGTTGAAAATCACTGCCTTAGATCCTCAGGCCCCTTCTCCCCACTATCCAGATGCGTGCCCCTTTTCTCTGCTACCTAAACTTACTATATACGTAAATATATTTTCTTCTATGGTTATTTCCTTCTCTCTCCCAGTTGGTTTGCTATCTCTCTGGCACCAGCCCTCTTCCTTTTTGATACAGATTGGTTGTCTACACTCCTCTCATTGTCCCGCTGTCCCTTAACACACTGAAGCAGGGCCCTAAGCATCCAACCAGGAAGGTCTGGTCTAGCTGGCGTTTCTTCCTTTGTTGCCCTTTTGTCATTGGCCTAATTTGGTTCACCACAAGAATAGGAGGAGGCTCTTCCTGCTCCATGTGGACACTCAGTCAGTCTGTGCAATGGAACAGGAGGGGGGTGTACCTGGGCACATCCCCCCCATGCCCGTTCCTTTCTGAGCTGCTGGTCCAGATGTCAAGGGCGGAATACTCAGTCTGTGTTTAAAAAGTCTTTCTCATTCCCTTCTCTCCCCACACATCTGCCACCAGAGCTCCCCAGATTAGCACCCCAACTCAGAGGGTGACCATAGACAGATGGCGGTGGTAAACTGCAGTCTATGGGTGAGAGTTAAGAAACGGTAAGTGCTCATTCAGGTGCTCTCTCAAGGTGCCCGGAGTCGTGCCTTGTGTCTTTTGCTGCTTCTGCAAGCTGGGGCGGGGACAGAGAGGTGCCTTGTTCCTGGGGGTGCTGTGGCCCTACTCCTGTACAAGTGGGAACTGTCCACCTGCCGTCCCATGCTAGGTGCTTCCTGCCCCTCACTCCTTCCTCCCTGCACTTCCGCAAAAAACATAAGCGCTTTGAGAAAATGAGTCATGATTCACAATACTAGAGACTTCACCTCAAGTAGCCTAAGCCTTCTCTGTGACCCTATCCTTGGGGTCCACATTTCAGAGGCCCAGACTCAGATTTGCTCAGGTTTAGTCTGGGTCTAGACACAGAACATGGTTAAACGGCAGAACCAAAGGAAAAGCGCAAGATGCCCAGTTCCTTCCTTAGCAGGAGAGATGGGCCCAGGGAAGATGTCAGACTTCATGGGATCATGCCCAGTGGCGACCTAGCCTGAGGATGGGATTACATCCCACAGCTGGTCAGCTGTGTGGAAGGAATAGCGCTCTCACTCAGCATGAGGAAAACCCCAGGTGGGACCAGTTTACTGTCACAGCGGATGCTCTGCCTCATTTGTCTAGCCAGGACAGGAAACAAACAAAACCTGATACAACGTTCAGAAGTACAGGCCACACTTTTTCTTCATGCGTATAGAGAGAAGGAAGGTCCAGCCCTCCCCCCCTCAAATCTACGTCCAGCAAGACAAGTCTGTATGGGGGGCGGGGGACGGGTCATCGACCTCTCACCCGAGGCAACACAGTCCACAGACTTTCGAACACTTTAGTCACTGGTCATCTGCACGGGCCCAGCCCTGTCCCACCGAGGAGTCTCTCTTCACTTTGCGACCTCGCTAGGGCACTTGGCCACTCTTGTTGCCTTCTCTGGCCTCTGCCAGTGCCGAGGGCTGCCCCAGGGACGCGGTGGGCTGCTCTCCTTGTACCTTGCTGAGTAAGGGACCAGTTCCTGGTCCGGCCCCTTCAGGCAGCTGGGCGAGACCTGGTGACAGCTGCCTGCTTGTTGTCTGAGCACAGGGAGCTGCAAATAGGTCAGAGAAGTAGCCATCTCCTCCCGGGGGCTGTCCCAGGCTTTGCGGGCAGAACGGAGAAGAGAAGGGCAGCTCTGGCATACAGGGGTCAGTCCAGATGGTGCCTGTGGGGTCCAGGAGGAAAGGAATTACAGGACAGGACTCCCACACACTCAGTGTGTTCCGAAACAGAGTCACCATCCTGCCTCCTCAGAAAAACAGTAAGACCCCAGGGCAAGTCTGGGTGAGTGAAACACCAGCACCACCAGGCTCTCCTCTTGGGACCAGGTATGGCCCCAGACTCAAGGCCCCGTGGTTCGGCAACATCAGCACCAGTGGACAACTCTGTCCACACAGGCAGCAAGGAGACCAGGACCATCTGGACATGTCCTTCGTGCCCTTCTGTTGGAATTTAGTCTTAATTAGATGGATGCTTCTGGGATTTCAGAGGTCCAAGTGGGTCAGCAGAGGACTAATATAGGGCCCCCCACCTGTGCCAAGTATTCTCACTCACCTGTTTCTAATCCTCACCAAATCCTAGCTAGTAACTGGCCAAGCAGGACTTCTAGCCTCAGTTTCCCTAGTGTCAAAGCTCTCCTGCTGGTTCTTACTTTGCTTTGCAGCCCTCCATGAAATTCATGGAAGAGCTTACTAAGAGAAGTAGGGGGGTCACCATGCCCTGCCTCAGCCTGCCCTCTAGATAAAGAAGGGGAGAAGGACAGGGAGCCCCATTAAGCACAAAGGGGACCTTCCATTTCCAGTCCCAACTCACCCATATTCCCAGCAGGTGGCTGCAGCAGCATCTGCCCTGACGGGAAGCCTGGGCAATATCCCTGTGATGTGCCCCCACCAGAGCCACAGGGAAAAGTAAAGAGAGACTCTTCCGGCAGTGGGAGTGCCAGGGAGCTGGGCCCAGAGTAGGGGAAACAGGGGAGGGATGGGAACTGGGGCTGTGGGGGCTGAAGCCTTTGACTCTGAGAGGCCTGGGGCAGCGGGCACGGGCCTGGCTGGTTGCTCTGTTGGTAATCCTGGGGCTCTAGCTCCTCCAAAAATGAGCAGGGAGGTGGTATGGTGATGCTGTGAAGGACAGAGGAACATTTGGTACAGCAAAGGGGCGTCCCTCCCCTCTGCTGTCTCCATGGCGACCGCAGGCTTGCCAGCACCACATCTGTCACCACCTTCTCTTCCTCTTCCCGAGACATTGCTTTGATATCTTAGGTGGTTCCCACCCTAAAGCCACTGACCCCTCTATTCCCATCTCATATACTGTTTTTTGTTCCTCTCAGTTAAGCTCTTCCCCTCCCAGGGTCTTCCTGCCTTCTCTCCTCCTGCGCCCATCCCAAGATAATATGAGACCCTCCCCCCAGCCTTAGGATCCATACCTCGTCCCCCAGGACACACATGGGCCATCCTTGTGGCTTCCATCAGGACCAGAGACATCCATCAGCAAAGGCATCGGTGGGGAGGTGTCCACAGGGCCAAGGGGAAAAGGAAAGTTGGCCCTTCGAACAGGTGGGGGGCTGAAGAGTGGAGGTGTCACCACCCTCTGACCACCCTCACTCTGTTGGGTGGCAGCCAGAGTCTGGTCAGAAGTCAGCAGCATGGGGGCCTCTAGGGACAGAAAGCAAAGAGGGGCTACAGGAGACTGCTGAGTGTTAGAGCAATGCCCAGCCCCGCCGGAGCCAGCCCCAGCAGCGACACACACTGAAGGGCTCTGGCCCACTCCCACTGGATCAAGCCTCCATGATCTCCGCCCTCTGGCCCTCCGCCTTCATGATCTTCTTAGCATCTACTCTACCCGACTCACTCTCCAAAGGCAGGAGCTGACCTGGAAAGGCGTCCAGAGGTGTCTCCTGAGGGAAAGGATCGTGCTCTGGGTCTGTGGGCACAGGAGGCGGGAACTCGGCTGCAGAGCTAGAAGCAGACGGAATGGAGACGGGAGCTCTGGTGGTCTCTGGATTTAGACTGGACCCCAGTTCAGGGGGAAAAACCCCACCAGACTCAAAACTTTGCCTCCTGCAAGGCTCTGGCAATTCCTGAATCCCATGTCAGCCCAAATCCCTCCAGGCAGCAGCCCAGAGCCCCTGGACTCAAGCCCATCCTTCCAATGCTCCCCTGGGCTGAAGGATCCCAGCTTGGACCCTGTTTCTACCCATGGGGACGATATGCTAAGAGATGTTTTCACCTGCTCTGACCACTGGCCGGGCCAGGGGCTGGGGGTACAGAACTGTCCTTGATTTCTTTCCCATTCAGTTTCTCCATTTTTCTCCACTTGGCCCGGCGATTCTGGAACCACACCTAATAGGGGAGGAGTGCTTAAAGAATTTGAGAAAAAGTGTAGAGACTAGGGCCGCCTGTCCCACAGTGAGCCACAGAACTTTGCCCCTCTGTCAGGTTGGTTTTATAAAAGGCCTCCTTGGTGCCTTTCTCTCTCCTCCTCCAAAGTCGGTGGCACTGCAGACTCGGGTAGAAGCACAGATGCACCCAAGCCCTAGTCAGGCGGCCACGGAGCATAGTCCTCGGAAGTTCCAGCCGCGGGGTCCTCCTGCACCCCCCCAGCAGCCAGCCCAGCCCCTTTACCATGATGCGCTGGGGGGTGACCCCCACCGTCTGGGCGATCTCCCGGCGTTTGTCACTGTCAGGATAATGGTCTTCTTGGAATATCTTCTCCAGCTCCTCCAACTGGTCTGGAAGAAGAAGAAACTTGCACAGGAAGAAGAAACTTGCACAAGAAAGAAGAGCGCCACTGACAGGGCAGGCGAGGAGGTGACCCCAGGTGCCCTACGCTCCCCACTGGGCTGGGCCTTCTTGTTCTTGGGCATAGGGGCAGAGATCTGTGTGATACTTACTGTCCTTACCCTTCTACCCCGCTCCCAACCTGCCCTCTGAGGGTCAGAGAGGGTGGCACTGCCATAGACCAAGAGAGAGTCCAGGACGAAGTGACATATGAACTAACCATTTTCCTCTGGGGTCCTGGGGCTACATGCTCTGTATGGCCCCTTCTTTCCCAGGGTGGCACCAGATTCTAGGATCTCACCTGAGCGGTACAGGGTTCGAGTCTTTTTCCGAACTTGGCAGGTCACGTCTGGGGGCCGCTTTTTCTGGTCTGTGTTTTGGGTGCTCTGGGCCAATGTGCTGAGGAGGTTGGCTAGGTGGCACGGCCCCCGGCCAGACCCACAAGGGACTGGGTTGTGTGGGGTGGAGACTGAGTTAGAGACACCCGGAGATGATGTGGAGGCCAGAACCACAGCAGGAGGCTTTTTCTGCTTACTGGGGACTGGAGAAGAAGGCTTTTCCCCTGTCTTCACCTCTCCTTCTGGGAGGGAACAACTTGTAGCCAGAGCTCTATCTTTGTGGAGCGCCCTGGAGCTGGGTGGCCGCCACAGTCTCCCAGCACGAGCGCCAGTGAGTCCTGTGGAGACCTCTGCTGTCTTCTCTCCTGACATGGCGCAGGGGACTGGATCCTTGCATGGGGCATCATTGGCATGGGGGGCTGATCCCCACAGCTCAGCAGCCAGGGCCTTGCTTCCTCCTTCCCGGCCTGTGGGGAGCCCGCACCCCCTGACCTTAGCACCAAGGAGAAGGCAAGGCCTGGACTAAGGGGAAGTGTGCTTCCTATTCCGCATCTGATTTGTTTGATCTTAAGCTTTATTTTGCCAACCTCACAAATGAGGTAATAATTCGAGACTTGTCTTCCTAACTTGACTCTTGTGAGAATCAAAGTGGAGAACCCAACTGCTTCAAAAAACTAAACCACATGCATGCAGCTCTAGGGGGTGTTAGCTTAGAGCACTTCCTAAAAGGATGATCACTCCTGGTGAGCCCCCTTTTCTCCAGACACCAGGGGTATGAGTTTGAGGGACAGATACCTGTTTGGATATGTCTAAAGAATAACGTTGCAGGTGAGTATGGACTAGGACGACAGGGGGGAACAGACTGACTGAGATTCTGCTCCTGCTATACAACAGGAATTTTCACTTGGAGCAAGGACGAGGCACGATTAGGTCCTGGGCAGAAACCCAAGCACGGACATCAAAGTAGGCAGCACCTCGCCTTCCAGAGGACTCACTTTGTCTCCACCAACCCCCCTCTGCCCCATATGTGCCTTATTTCTCCCAAGAGCACACCCATTTTCTCCCCCTCCCTGCAATACAGAACCGGGGGGCCACTCTCTTTTTCAGGTAAGGAAGGAGTGACCAGCTGGAACTAGCCACCCCCCTCACCCTTCCTGATCTTTATCTTCCTTTCTCGGGGGGGGGGGGGGTTCGTGAAGTGCTTATTATTGTCAGGGCTTGGACCTGAGCACCTCACAAAGGTCGGAGTATGCTCTAATCCCCGTGAGAAAGGCACTATTGCTATCTCCAACAGATGAAGGAGGATTAGGAAGTTCAGGGATTTGTCCAAGATCACCCAGCACAGAGAGCACAGAGTCTGATACCGAGTCCTTTCCGGGTCATCAAATGCTCCTTCCACCTTCGCCTCCCAACTCAATCAACTACTTTATTATTTCCAGCTAAACTGGAGTATTTGTAAGTGACTGTTCCCTAGCAACTAAGAGCTATCGTGGTTTTAATGAAACTTGCATGAGAGATAATGTCTTAAGTAATGACTTCCTAGCAACCTGTAAGGAAAGATAGAAGGTCCGGGGCTAAGGTTCTTTGCCAAGTTATTTCTCGGAATGTTCGGCCCCGACTTTCAGGAGGGCACCTGAAATCCGTGAGGAGGGCGCGCAGGCCTGACTCCTTATGGTGCAGGGGCAAGGCGGATGGTGGGATGGGGAAGAAGTGTTCCCGCATTTCAGAGAGCTTGCAGTGTCCTAATGAACCAGGTGCGTGGTACCTAGTACCTGCCTGATCACCCCAGCCATTTACCTTTGTGAGAAGGTCAGGTGTCAGAACCTAGATAGAAGGGCTCCCAGGAGAACCTAACTCCAAAGAGCAGCGAGAGGCCAGGGCGGCCTGTTCCACCCCCACCACACCCCATCTCCAGGCCTTCGGCCTTCCGAGGCTCTCAGGCCAGAGGCCACCCCATTCTGGGAGCCATCCAAGCCCGGCCCCACGCGCACCCCGCTCGCTCACCCCGCGGTTCCTCGCAGGACTGCTTGGCTGGCTCCATGGCCTGGACTCCCGCAGCCCCGGGCTGCGCAGTCGCCGCTTAATGAAGCCTCGCCAGCGGGCAGGTGCGCGGCCGGCCTGCAGGTGTGCGGCCCGCACGCCCTCCCGGGGAGCCGCCCGAGCCAGCCCCCCCTCACCGCAGTCCCGGGCGAGGCCGGCCCAGGACGCCGGGCGCGTGGGGCAGCTGCGAGGGCTGCGAGCCAGGTGTGGGTCTCCTCCAGCGGGGGCGGGGACGCGAGACCGTGGGGGGCCCTCGGAGGCCTGGCCTGGCCCACCTGCAGCCTGGGCGACTGGGTCTTGGGTAGTGCTTTGGGCTTGGAACAGAGGGGTCCTCCAAGCCTTTCTGTGTGAACCGCGGAAAACCACTTCTGGAATCACGCGGGGAAACCCAAACGCTGGGTTGTCATCTCCCATCTGCCCCCTGCAGTGTCTCCAACCCTCAGGATTAATGAACCCCATAGTCCCTGTACTGATTTGAGGGTCCTTAGCTGCACTCAAATGCTGAGGAGTGAGCTGGAAGAACTCACAATGAAAGGGAATCTGGACCAAGCACACGCCTGCGTGAGGCCAGGAGGCTCACAGGTCAAACCAGAAGGCGCTCGCTAGCTGGGCTTTGGTTACTATGTTTCTACCCGTTTGACGCCTCCGTGCACTTCTCAGAATGGAAGGGACTCTCATAGGAGGGATCTCAGAAGGGTGAATTTTTCTGATTCTTAGTTCCTCGAATGTTTCCTGCCTGCTTTATACAAACAAAATCAGAATTTAAAAATATTTCTTGCCTCTTCCTTTTGCCGCTGAGTGGAAGGGCTGGCCAGATTGCAACAGGTGTTTGGAACGTGGGGGGTTTCGTGCTCCAGGACAGCATTCAGGTGTTTTGTTTTTAGGATTTAAAACATTATGGACAGTACATGCTTTTGTGCTATAATCAGCTGTCAGTACATTTTGAAGGGCTTGATCTACACAGATGGACTTTGTGAGAGGTATAGTTTTTTCCCCCTGAAATGTAAAATTATAAACTGATTAACTTCACCCCAATATGATCAAAACCCAGGCATCTGATGTTTCATTCTAACTCCTTGCACAAAATGAAGATTCTCTGGTTTATGAAAGATTTAAAAATAGGACTCAGTTTTTCTGCTAGAAATGAAACATTTGGCCAGGCACAATGGCTCAGGTCAGTAATCTCAACAGTAGGAAGGTGAGGCAGAAGGCTCAATTGGGGCCAGGAGTTCAAGACCAGCCTAGGCAACATAGCAAGACCCTGAACTCCACAATAAATAAAAATATAAAAATTACCCAGGCATGGTAGTGAGCACCTGTAGACTCAGTTATTAAGGAGGCTGAGGTAGGAGGATTGCTTGAGGCCAGAAACTTGAGGCTGCAGTGAGGTACGATAATGCCACTGCACTCCAACCTGGGCAGTAGAGCAAGACCCTGTCTCTAAAAAAAAAAGAAAAAGAAAAAAAGAAGGAAGGAAGCATTCTTGGCCACGTGAGCAAGGTGAGGGGGGCAGTGAAGTTGCTTTCCCTGTGAAGAATCAATTATATTTGGTAAATGGAAATTGTCTGCTTTATTAAACATTTATAGTACACCTATTGTATGCCAGGCACTGCGGGTAAATCACTTCTTTGCCCATAGAAGCTAATTTGCAATTGACAGGTTAGAACAATAACACAAGCAAATGTACCATGTCAATATGCTGTAGTGGGTGGAGAGGTAGAACTATGCACAGGCTAATACAGGCAGGAAAGGGCAGGAACTTCTCCTGGGTTAAGATGGAGGCTTCTTGAAAAGGGTGATACATGAGCTAAGAGCTGAAAAGTTCACCATGGCACAGTCCCACTTAAAATTACAGTGGCCCCCAGTGCCTGTGGCTCAAAGGAGTAGGGCGCCAGCCCCATATACCGGAGGTGGCAGGTTCAAACCTCACCCCGGCCAAAAACTGCAAAAAAAAAAACAAAAAAAACTACAGTGGCCCCTGACTGCCAGATAAAGATCAAGCTCCTTAACTTGAAAGAAGACGCTTCCAAGGTCTGGCCCTTTCCTCTATATTTTCAGCTCCTCTTGCTCCCATATTCGGGTATTTCAGTGTGTTTGTCTGTTTGTTTTATTTTGTGTCTCTTTTGACCTAATGTTTCTCATAGAGTTTTCTTAAATCCCCCTGGATCAGAATTTCTGAGGGAATTTGTTTAAAATGAGGCTCCCATGCCCTACAGCCAAGAAATCCTATTGGACAGGTCCAAGGAGAGACCCAGATATAACTACAGTATTTTAACAAGCCCCTCAGGTGATTTTTATACATGTCGGAGTGCAAGAGACTCTTAGATTTTTCAAAGCAAAGTCAATTAAAACTATACTGGGAGTGTGAGTGGAGGCCTGTGTGGGGGAAGGAAATGCGGGAACACTCCCCTCCTTCTATCCTTTTCTAAGGTGTCTGCTGCAGTGAGAAACTGGACACAACTTCTTCATAGATTATCCTGCTGATTAAGTTGCAGATAAAGCATCGCCCTCCTCCCTCACCTCATTTCTGCTGTATTTCCTCTCATTGGCTGGCTGCCCTTTGCCAGGTTGAAGTCAAAAAGCCAAGATCCAAATCTCCCCTAGAGCAGTTGGCTCCCTACACAGAACTGGGAAAGCCCTGGGGTCTAACTGTACAGAAAGGTTTGCATTAGGAACTTAGAAAATTGAAAATTTTGGCATTTTTTCCAGACACATCAGAGAATTTTTTTATAAGTGATATAGTTAGGTGTTTTGTTTACGTAAATGAATTTTATTTAATGGCTACAAGCGTGTTTTATCTAAGATGTACATGGGCTTGGGAAAATGTCTTGATGTGTTTTGTTGGGAGGGTGTTGTGTTTACCACACAGGCTATTAAGTCCTATCTGCCACGGATCAACTTCAGAATGAAGATTTGCCATGGAAGTTAAAATACTTGCTTGAGGAGAGAGACTGCTCAGTTATGTGGAGGACAACAAGCTATTGTTTCAGAGGGATTTGAGGATCTTTCTTTCCGAGTCCTGTTTGGTTACATTTCCTCTCCATGGTCTTTTGACTACTTCATATACTCAACTTTGTTTACAGGGAAGAGAAATTTGTTTTGTTTTGGTTTGGTTTCTTACTTTTCAGAGTCAAATTGTAAATCACCACCACTTTCCTCTTAGCAAGAGCCATTTATTGCAACATCTTACTCTTCTTGTGAATATGAGAATGACAGAATAGAAAGAAACATGTCTGATGTTACTAAAAAATATAGGCAACCCTTCTTCCAGTCTACATAGAGTTGTCCACATAATTAGGTTAAGCAAGTGTCATAAGCCCTCTTTGTCCTTCTCCCTCCCTATCTATAATGGGAAACGTAACCAGAGGAAGGCCGCTGAGAACATTTTCCAAAGCAGAAACACACGGTAACTTGTGCTCATTCTATTAATATGTGCCACACCCAAGTGTAGGCAGCAACAGGTCACTGGAAGGCCTGGGACCAGAGAAGCAAGATGACATTGTGAAAGACAGGCAGAAATCTGCACAAGCCTGGGTTGGGGAAGTCACAGTCACAGCTAAGCGGGAGGTCAGGGCCCCCAGGAAGCAACCAGAAGAAGAGTGACGTCCCAGGCAGGGGAGCAACAGGGAAGCCTGAGCCTGGTCAGGCACGGGTGGCTTCAGGGACCAGCACTTCCTGAGCCAAGAAGCAAGCAGCCAGGTGACGAGGGGGAAGACCCAGCGGACCCACCACACAAAGGCAGTGATGCCAGTGACTGGGAAGACTCTGGCAACCACCAAAGTCTCTGTCTGGGGGATTTCCTTTCAAAACCCCAGGAAAAGGATGGTTTGAAGCTGCCGGTGAAGGGAATTGAGAACACCTGGCTAAAGTGGAAACTGCCCTGGTACCGCAAAGGCAGGTTCTGGCATGAATCAGAGTAATTACTTATGCCCTCGCACCAAACACTCAAGATTGTGTGCTTCTAACAGGAATGATGACGCCGTTTAAACCATGTTGCTGCCACTGCTATTATAGTTTACAGTAAATCACCATTGTTTGTGTTTTGTAATTTAGAGAGTACGTTTACATGCATTCTAATCCTCTCCTCTTAATACCCCTGGTTTTTGGAGGCACTTTCTTCTTTCTGTTCTGTTCTAGCTTTGTCCAGGATTGTAAAGCTGTAGTGACAATTACAGCCTGGCAGCATTCAAAAATCCTCTCCACCTGGCCCCAACCTTCACTGGGACTTCTTGTTGGCTACCCCCAGTCTCCTCCTACGTTTTGTTCTAATTTATTTAGGTCTTTCTTGGAATAGGCTGGTGCCTTCTCACGTCCCAGAGCCACAGAGCAAGCTGCTTTATCAGCATGGAACAACTTTCCTTCCCTTTTATTTCCATCAAAGTCTTACACATAAAGCCAGACACAAATAATCTCTTTCCTGGGAAGGCTATCTCTGTCATCCACAGCCAGAGTTCTCTGCTCACTCCTGTGATCTCCCCTTGTATTGCGTTTCCATTTGTTACATCACATCATACAGGCTGACCTTCTTAGAGTTTTGTGTGTTCCTGCCTGAATGGTGAGTTCTTAGATGGCAGATTGTGCCAGGAAATTTCTACTTGCTTTACAAATATTAACTCTTTGAATTTCAATAACCATATGATCTGTAATATTACATATTATTAACCCCATTTTATTGAAGAAGAAACTGTGGCATAGACAGTTGAAATGCTTCACCAAAGGTCACAAAGTAGCCACCCAAGACATAAACCCAATTGGTCTGGTTCTCTCTTGCACTCCCAACCACTAGGCTACATTGTTTATTTGATTTGTATCAATCACTAAATTTGGAATAGTGAATCACACATGGGGTATTAACAATTGTTCATTGACCAAAACTTGATCACCCTTGCCAGGAGTTAGGAAACAGGGGAGGGAAGCAGCTGTGCCTTTATAGGGTGGCAAGAATGATAAAACTATTCTGAATCCTGACTATGGTAGTTCCTCAACTCTGTGAACCAGATTAAATTGCATAGTACCAAATACATGTACATACACGCTAAGGCACAAAAAAAAAAAACTGATGAAATCCGAGTAATGCCGTGGTTTGTGTCAAAATCAATGTCCTGGTGTGATACTGTACTGGAGTTATGCAGGATGGTTACTCTTTGGGGTAAGGGGATAGGATATGTGAAATCTCTTCATATTATTTCTTGTAACAACTGTATGTGAATCTACAATTATCTTAAGAAGTAGGAAAAAAGTTGATCCCAGTGTTCTGACTGCAAGTTCCATTCTGGCCTTAGTTAAAGTAATTCACAAAAATATTTTGTGTACAGAGCAGCATTGCTAACTTTGGAGATTTTCAAATATACGCGTAAATTATATGTTTCTTCAACAGGGGTGTGGGTAGGCAAGCAAAGGAACTTATAATACATAATTTGCTTTAAAAATAAAACAATAAGCCTTTTTTAATTAATTTATTTTTTTATTAAGTCATATACACATAGATCATGAATTCATTTCTGCATATGTGGGGTATAATGTGTTGATTTTTTTTTATACAATCTGACGTGGTTACATCAAACCAATCAATATAGCTTTTGCTTCATTTACTTGATTATTGTGTTAAGACATTTATATTCTACACTTGACAGATTTGACTTATACCCTTGCTATATGCTCCATAGGTGTGGTCCCGCCTTTTACACTCCCTCTATCAAGCCTCCCCTTCCCCATCCCTTCCCACTCCACTTCTCTCCTTCATCCTGGGCTATAGCTGTAATCTATCTTTCATAAGAAAGTGTGAGTAAATATAAGTTGGTTTCATAGAAGTACTGAGTACATTGCATACTTTTTCCTCCATTCTTGAGATACTTTATTCAGGAGGTTATGTTCCAGGTCCCTCCATGTAAACATAAAAGAGGTAAAGGCTCCATCTTTTTTTAAGGCTACATAGTATTCCATGGTATACATATACCACAATTTATTAATCCACTTATGGGTCAATGGGCACTTAGGCTTCTTCCATGACTTGGCTATTATGAATTGAGCTGCAATTTAATTTTTTTAAATACATGTATTTTATTATTATTCATTACATTATTCCCCCCCACCGCCCCCCCCCCCCAGTGGTGAGACAGAATTTATTTACAGAAAAGAATACAGAAAACACTAAAGCTCTGGGTAGAGGGAGAGAATTCAAGTGGAGAGAGAGAAGTTCTCTCCGTTTCTCTCCCCATCTTTCCCCGTCTCCTCCTTTAGGCCTTTAGTCTCAG
>CAUYON010159728.1:0-16917 GCA_963573935.1 Arctocebus calabarensis | reverse complement strand
CATTGTTAATAGCTAAGATTTTTTTGCCCTCCAAGAACCAATTTTTTTTTTTTTTGAGACAGAGTCTCACCTCATCACCCTCGGTAGAGTGCTGTGGCGTCACAGATCACAGCAACCTCCAGCTCTTGGGCTTAGGTGATTCTCTTGCCTCAGCCTCCCAAGTAGCTGGGACTACAGGTGCCCGTTGCAACGTCTGGCTATTTTTTTTGTTGCAGTTTGGCCAGGGCTGGGTTTGAACCCACCACCCTTGGTATATGGGACTGGCACCCTACCCACTGAGCCACAGGTGCCACCCCCCAAAAACCAATTTTTGTCCCATTAGAGGCAATATTATCTCCATGGGGAATGCGTGATCTACACTTATCTGTTACTAAACAATTGGGAGCATGTTCTTATGATCTGCCTCTACTTCATTTTCCAGCTATATTTCCGTGCCATTAACTTTATTTCTATAGTAATATTTACTTTATTTATATATAATACCTGAATAAAAACATCTTTTCTTATGGAAAATTTCAGACATCTATAAAAATAGGGGGGATTATATGGTGGATCTCCATTAAGCCCATCACCCAGTCAATCACCAACTCATGGCCAATCTTGCTTCATTTATGGGAACTGGAAAACTATGAGCAGTGGACCAAATCTGGTCTGCTGATTTTTTTTTTTTTTGAGACAGAGTCTCAAGCTGTCACCCTGGGTAGAGTGCCTTGGTGTCACAGCCCACAGCAACCTCAAACTCTTGGGCATAAGCGATTCTTTTGCCTGAGCCTCCCAAGTAGCTAGGCCTGCTGATTTTTTTTTTGAGACAGAGCCTCAAGCTGTCACCCTAGGTAGAGTGCCATGGCATTGCAGTTCACAGCAACCTCCAACTCCTGGGCTCAAGCGATTCTCCTGCCTTCTGCCTCTGCTGGATTCCAACCTGCCAGCTCAGGTGTATGTGGCTGGCACCTTCGCCACTTGAGCCACAGGCGCCAAGCTGGCCTGCTGATTTTTAAATATATATCCATGAGCTAAGAATGGTTTTTACATTTTCTAATTGTTGGGAAAAAAATCAAAAAAAGAATATTTTATGACAGAAGAAAATGATACAAAATGCAAACTTCAGTGTCCAAAAATGGCATTTTATTGGAACACAACCAATGGGTACCATTAGTTTCTATATTGTCTATGGCTCCTTTAAACCTGCAATGGCATAACTGAGTAGTTGCAACAGATACCACAGACCCCACCCAATCTGAAACATTTACTATAAGCCCCTGTATAGTAAAAGTTTGCCATCTCCTCTTCTAGATCACCCACAAACTTCGTCCTCCCAGATTATTTTTTTCTTTCTTTTTTATTGAGGTAAAAGTACACTAATATTAAGTCTAGCTCAATGATTTTTACATATGTAGTTCTTACTGTTTTGAAACAAATTTTGTAAATACCAATTCATCCATAAATTCTTCATTATGTAAAAGATAAGGACTTGAAGGTTAATACCATTACCCAAAGTAAAATAGTTAGCAATAATATCTTTAGATCATCAGTGGTTAAATTCTTTAATGTCATCAAATACCTACTCAGGGCTCAAACTTTAATGATTATCTGAAGTTCTTTTCGTGTGTTCAAATTAAGACCCAAACAGAGTCTATACCTCACATTGGTTGCTGTGTCTCCTGCATCCTTTTATGTTATTTATTTATTTATTTATTGAGACAGAGTCTCAAGCTGTCACTCTGGGTAGAATGTCATGGTGTCACAGCTCACAGCAACCTCAAACTCTTGGGCTTAAGCGATTCTTTTGCCTCAGTCCCTCCCAAGCTGAGACTACAGGCGCCTGCCAGATCACCCGGCTACCGTTTTGGTTGTAGTTATCATTGTTGTTTGGCAGGCCGGGGCTGGATTCGAACTTGCCAGCTCCGGTGTATGTGGCTGGTGCCCTAGCCACTGAGCTATGGGCGCTAAGCCCTCCTGAGCCCTTTTTAATCATCCAGAGTGTTCACTTTTTAATGGTTGCCTGTCTTTCCACTGTTTAGAAGTTCCATAATTTATTTTCCCAGTATTCAGTGCTGGGCATTTACATTATTTTTGCTGTAGTGTTAAAGACAAAGCTATGTTGAAGGTTCCTGTGGTTAAATATCTGCCCATACTCATCAATTATTACCATAGAACAAAGTTCCAGAAATGGAATTACTTAGGTAAGAAACACAAGTCATCATGAATTAACAAACAACACATTTTCATATTCTCCCACAGAATACAGTTTTTTTTTTTTTGAGACAGAGCCTCAAGCTATCGCCCTGGGTAGAGTGCCGTGGTGTCACAGCTCACAGCAACCTCAAACTCCTGGGCTTAAGTGATTCTCTTGCCTCAGCCTCCTGAGTAGCTGGGACTACAGACACCCGCCAGAATGCCCGGCCATTTTTTGGTTGTAGTTGTCATTGTTTGGTAGGCCCGGGCCGTATTTGAACCCTTCAGCTCTGATGTATGTGGCTGGCGCCTTAGCCGCTTGAGCTACAGGTGCCACCCCCGAATACAGTTTTAACCCAGCGTCATCTTTGAAGACTCTGGTGCACTCCACCTGACCCCACCTCTATTACTCTCCAAAGAGAAATAGAAAATGATTGAATCTCAGGTAAATTGTTTCCCACAACAAAATGGGAAAGCGCAATTAGTTGAAAATGAGAGGGTAGCGCCTGTGGCTCAAGGAGTAGGGTGCCAGCCCCATGTACTGAAGGTGTTGGATTCAAATCCTGCCCTGGCCAAAAACTGCAAAAAAGAAAAAAAAGAAAGAAAGAAAGAAAATAAGAATGTGAGGAATTGAAAGAGAATAGAAAATCAAAATACAGGCAAAATTGTTATGAAGATAAATAGATCTGTATCTGACCTTACTTCATGTAAATAGAGCTAAACATTTTTACTATGAACTTCCTGGAAGCCACAGTGACATGGGCAAAGTGATTAATTACATGATTTGCATCTCCATAAAGAGAGATCAGTCTAATTCCTTAGCAAGTCAAGACTTCTGGGACTCTGGCCTAAGAAATTTTATTGAGTTTTCCTAAAGGCCAATGGTTTCACCAATAGTTTTCCTAAAGAGGGTGTTTATAGCTAAAACGTGCTAGCAGAGGTTTGGAGACAGTTTCCCAGTTTTTTATGGCTCTTTTGCTGTCATTTCAGAGTTTGTGGGGTTATGACTCAAGTCAAGGTCAGATCCTTCTCTTCTACTTTTCCATTTTTAGTCTATTTTTTTCCCTCTCAGGTTAATCTATACATTGGGTAAAGAATGTAAACAATATAGCAAAGAAAGAGGTAGAAAAGTGAAATATCTCTGTGATCTAGCTTCTGTATCATATTGTATGTTTAACTCATATAACAAGTTGGGAAATACTCTTGTATTTTCTGGGGGAGTTTGAGTAAGATTGGTATTATTTCCTTCTTAAATATTTGGAAGAATTCCCTAATTAAGCCACAAGGGTATACAGTTTTCTTTATGGGAAGGTTTTTAATCATGAATTCAATTTATTTCAAAGACATAGTACCATACAGATTTTCTATTTCTTTTTATGTTCAGTTTGGTAAATTGTAATTTTCAAGTAATTTGTCCAGTTTGCCTTAATTAGGGGTAAGCAAACTTTTTCTGTAGAAGGCCAGATAGAAGTATTTTAGGTATTGTGGCCTATATGGTCTCTGTTGCAACTACTCAAATCTGCTGTTTTAGAATGAAAGCAGCTGCAGACAGTATGTAAACCAATGAGCATGGCTGTGATCCAATAAACTTTATAGATGCTGAAAGGTGGATTTCACAACATATTATTCTTCTTTTGACTTTTTTTTTTAATCAACCATCGAAAATGTAAAAACCATTCTTAGCTTGAGAGTCACTGAAAAACACACAGCAGGTTAAATTTGGCCTGCAAGGCAAAGTTTTCTGTCCATTGATCTATATTGCAAATTTCTTGGCATCAAGTTATTCATGGTATTGTCTTATTATCTATTTAATATTTGTAGGATACCAGACCCTTATTGATTGACTTTTAAAATTTTTTTGTAGTTTTTTTCTTTTATATACAATATTAATAATCCAAGCAAATACTTACTGAGCACTTGCTTATGGTGTGGCAGGTACCATTATAATAAATTACAATGGAAGTAACTCTTTTAATTTTACCCAGGCACCCTTTGTGTTAGGTAACATCATTATCCTTGTTTTTCGGATGAAGAAACTAAGGCACAGTGTTCACACAGCTAGTACATAATCTAGTGAGGACTCCAAAGCAAGGAAGTCACAAATAAGGAAACAACCTCATTAAGCCATATTTTGCATTTGTCAATTATTTGTATAGCCAAATTCTTAGACATGAGTGTGCTAGGTCAAAGGCACATGTTTATAAATTTAAAGGGTACGTTCCAAATTGTATTTTCTTTTAGAGACAGAGTCTTGATCTGTTGCCCAGGCTAGAGTGCAGTGGCATCATCACAGCATACAGAAATCTCAAACTCGTGGGTTTGAGCGATCCTCCTGCCTCAGCCTCCTGAGTAGCTGGGACTACAAGCATGCCACCATGTCTGGCTAATTTTTATATATTTTTCAGAAATGGGGTTGCACCATGTTGCTAAGACTAGTCTTGAACTGCTGGCCTCAAGTAATCCTCCTGCCTCAGCCTCTCAAAGTGCTAGGATTACAGGCATGAGCTACTGTGCCCAGCCTCCAAATTGTATTTTGATACTATGCAATCAGTTTATATATGTGGCCACAAATCATTTATAAGCCCTATTTCCCAATATTCCTCCCCACAGCAGACATCACTGATATTTTAAATTCTTGCAGTTTTTACATGTATGATTAAGCATTATATTTCATTCTCAGTTGCTTTTGTTTAAAGGTTAAATGAGCTTCAGAATCTTTTCATGTATTTATTTATTTATTTATTTATTGAGACAATCTTACCATGTTGCCCTGGGTAGAGTGCGGTGGCATCACAGCTCACAGCAACCTCAAACTCTTGGGCTTAAGTGATTCTCTCACCTCAGCCTACCAAGTAGCTGGGACTACAGGTGCCCACCACAATGCCCAGCTATTTTTTGGTTGCAGGTGTCATTGCTGTTTAACAGGCCTGGGCCAGGCTCAAACTCGCCAGCCTTGGTGTATGTGGCTGGCGCCCTACTCACTGAGCTATGGGCACCAAGCTTTATTTACCATTTTGTATTTCTCTATAAATACCTCTTTCCTTCTTTGTTGTTTGCTTATTGTTTTTGAGGAGATTTTTGTATATGAGTGATATGAATTTTGAAGTGCATACTTTCTTTTTTGGCTAGGTAGTGATTTATCTTTTGACCTTGCTGTCTGTCTTTCCTCACTAGAATATAAGCTCCTTGAGAGAAGGTATTTTTGCCAGGTGTTTTTTCTGCTGTATCCCCTGTCCCTAGAACAGTGTCTCATATTTAGTAGGTGCAATAACTGCTTGATACATGAATGAATGCTTTTTAAAAAACATACTTATTGGTATATCTTAGAGATTGTTGCATATGAACCCATGTTGTTTTTTATAATTGCGTATAGTATTCCTTTATGATGATTGCACATAATTGATTCACCCAATCCTCCATCAGGTTGTTTTCATTCTGTTGCTATTATAAGCAGTACTGTAGAGGAGTATCTTCATGCATGCTGTTTTGCTCACATAAGTGAGTATTTATATAGAATAATTTCTAGAAATGGAATTGCTAGAGAATGTGTACATTTTACATTCTGATGAATATAGTCAAATTAATTGCCCTCAAAATATACTGTACCAGTGTACACCCACAGACAATTTGGATGTGCCTGTTTCTAGTTATCTTCACCAACTCTCAGTGACTCATCAAATGCTGATTTCTGAAAATATATAAGGGAAAATGGTGTCTTGTTTTAGCTTGCTTTTATCTTCATGTGAGTGAAGGTGAGCATTTTTTACATTATTTAAAAAATCCATTTGCATTTCCTTTTCTGTGAATTGGATGGGCATGTCCTTTGATCATTTTTTAAGAAGTTAAGCTCTTTGGGCTCGGCGCCTGTGGCTCAACAGGCTAAGGCGCCAGCCATGTACATCTGAGCTGGCGGGTTTGAATTCAGCCCGGGTCCGCCAAACAACAATGACGGCTGCAATAAAAAAAAAAAATGGCTGGGTGTTGTGGTGGGCGCCTGTAGTCCCAGCTATTTGGGAGGCAGAAGTAGGAGACTCGCTTGAGCCCAGGAATTGGAGGTTGCTGTGAGCTGTGATGTCACAGCACTCTATCCAGGGTGACAGCTTGAGGATCTGTCTCAAAAAAAAAAAAATTAAGCTCTTTGGTCTTTTTATTCTTGCTTTACATTAAGGAAATTAGCTCTTTGTACATCATATATATGTTAATGTGTGGATATATCTCTTCCCCTGTTAGTCATGTACTTTGAGTTTGTTTATTTGGCCATGCAATACATAAAAGTAGTCATATTTGTCCTTGATTACTTGAGGCCAGCGTTCAAGACTAGTCTTAGCAACATGGTACAACCCCATTTCTTTACATTAAGGGAATTAGCTCTTTGTACATCATATATATGTTAATGTGTGAATATATCTCTTCGAGGCCCTGTTAGTCATGTACTTTGAGTTTGTTTATTTGGCCATGCAATACATAAAAGTAGTCATATTTGTCCTTGTTTTCCCTTGTGGCATTTGAGTTTTGCAGCATGCTTAGAAGAATTTTCTCCATTCTAAAATTATTTTTATAAACCTCTCCTGTCTTTACTTTATAGTTTCTCTTTTTCTTTGTTTAAAATTTTGTTGTATCTTAAATTTATTTTTCTGTATACTACGAGGTAGGAGACTCAACATTACAATTTTTTCTGATAGCGCTTTAGTTTTAAATAATCCATGTTTTGCACATTGATTTATAATGCTACGTTTATTATATGCCTCATTTCCCATTTTTATTTGCATCTATTTCTAGACTCTCTGCTCTGTACCACTAACTATTTTTACTAATGGGAGGATTTCACGTTGTTTCCTTTATAAAGTACACCACCCAAAGTGCAAAGTAGGCTTCCTGCATGGATTGCTGTGGTAAAAATGATCAGAATGAACACATTGTACAGGAGTGTGCTATTATAGGAACCAGTGACATTTGAGGATGTGGTTGTGGACTTCACCCAAGAAGAGAGGCAGCATCTGGACCCAGCTCAGAAGACCCTTCACAGGGATGTGATGCTGGAGACCTGCTGTCATCTGGTCTCCATGGGTAAGGGTGAATTCCTGCATACCAGTGAATCAGATTCTCCTCATCATTCCTTCAGAGCCGTCAAGTCCATAACATTTATGATTTTCCCTTAGAGTGTCTTCTTTTATAGTTTTAGTTTTTCATGTTTGTATTTTTGTTATATCTGGAATTTATTTTTGTGTTTGGTGTGAGTTAAGGATCTGTCTTTGCTAGGAGGCCCTGAAATTGCTTCTTTTCATGAATTTCTGAGCTGCTAAGGCCAAGGCCATTATAATTTTCTCTTAACAGGGTGTTCAGGTATAAAACCAGGTGCAATCTTTAAGTTGGAACATGGAGAAACCCTGTGGATTACAGAAGTGAGTTGTCCAGGTGGATCTACCCAGGTAAGTGAGTACTGGGTAGGTGGTCAAAAGGGCTGCTGCTTCTTCGCTTATATTGACAGCCTCCTTTCTTAAAACTTACTAGGCCTCGGGTGGCACCTGTGGCTCAGTGGGTAGGGTGCCAGCCCCATATACCGAGGGTGGCGGGTTCAAACCTGGCCCTGGCCAGCTAAAACAGCAGTGGCAACTGCAACAAAAAATAGCTGGGTGTTGTGGTGGGCACCTGTAGTCCCAGCTACTTGGGAAGCTGAGGCAAGAGAATCACTTTAAGCCTAGGAGTTGGAGGTTGCTGTGAGCTGTGAAGCCACGACAATCTACTGAGGACAACAGAGTGAGACTCTGTCTCAAGAAAAAAAAAAAAAAAGAAAAAGAAAAAGAAACTTACCAGGCCTCTTTTATAACATTCATCCTATAACAACTACTTTCTAGAACCTCTGTCCATTGCCAAGTGTTTTATGTGTGTCTGTGTGTTTGATTTTACCTCTTTCTTCTTTAAGACAGGGAGAAGGGACTTGACTCTTTCCAGCAGATCATTTGTGGAGAACTTTCATGTGAAAGGTAGATAATGCAAAGATCCCCAAAGGATAATTCGTTATATTCCATTTTATTTATTTATTTATTTATCTATTTTTTTGAGACAGAGCCTTAAGCTGTTACCCTGGGTAGAGTGCCGCGGCATCATAGCTCACAGCAACCTCCAATACCTGGGCTCCAGCAAGTCTCCTGCCTCCGCCTCCCAAGTAGCTGGGACTACAGGCGCCCGCCACAACGCCCGGTCATTTTTTGGTTGCAGCAGTCATTGTTGTTTGGCAGGCGCTGGGGCTGGATTCGAACCCGCCAGCTCAGGTGTACGTGGCTGGCGCCTTAGCCCGTTGAGCCACAGGCGCCGAGCCTATATTCCATTTTAAAAGTCTGGTGTATTTATACTCAACTAGATAGTTATGAAGGAAACAAAGACGGAGTTTTGAGGTAGGTCACAGTCATCAGCCATGAAACATTAGCTGAGGAGTTTGCAAAAATGTTCGATGGGTACACAGACCTTGATCCTTTGGGTAAAAAACTCTATAATTTTGATTCATGCAAAAAGAGCTTAAAATCTAATTTAGACTCACTAAATTGTAATAGCAGCTATTCAAGAAAGAACCCCATTGGGAGATTTGGATGTGGAAGACCACCTAGCTATAGTGCTTTCTGTTTTGTGCCTGAGAATGAAGGCTTCATTCATCCTGGAATAAAGCCCTGTGGAGACAGTGTATGTGAAAAAGTTCTTCATAATAAGCAAGCCCATATTCAGTATAAGAAAGTTCAAGCCAGAGAGAAAGTCAATGTTTGTAGTGTGTGTGGGAAGGGCTTTATCAAGAAGTCACAGCTTGTTATACATCAAAGAATTCATACTGGAGAGAAACCATATGTATGTGGAGATTGTGGGAAAGCCTTCAATGAGAAATCACATCTCACTGTTCATCTTAGGATTCATACTGGGGAGAAACCCTATGAATGTACTGTGTGTGGAAGGGCCTTCTCCCAGAAATCAGCCTTCATTGTTCATCAGAGAGTCCATACTGGAGAGAAACCATATGAATGCTTTGTGTGTCCCAAAACCTTCTCCCAGAAGTCACATCTCATCATACATCAGCAAGTTCATAACAGAGAGAAGTCTTTTGAATGTAGTGAATGTGGGAAAACCTTCTGTGAGAAATCTCATCTTTGTATACACTGGCTAGCTCATACTGGGAAGAAACCTTATGAATGTGCTGAATGTGGAAAGACCTTCCCTCAGAAAACACAGCTCATCATACATCGGAGAACGCATACTGGAGAAAGACCTTATAAGTGTAATGAATGTGGGAAAAACTTCTGCCAGCAGTCCCACCTCAGAGGACACCAAAGAATTCATACAGGAGAGAAACCTTGTGTGTGTACCGACCGTGGGAAGGCCTTTTCCCAAAAGTCACATCTCACCAGCCATCAAAGACTTCATACTGGAGAAAAACCTTACATGTGCACTGAATGTGGAAAATTCTTCTCTCAGAAATAACCTCTTATTATTCACCAGAGAATTCATATAGGGGAGAAACCCTATGAGTGTAGAGAATGTGGTAAAACCTTTTCCCAGAAATCATCCCTCATTATTCATCAGAGAATTCACACAGGGGAGAAACCCTATGAATGTACTGAATGTGGAAGGGCCTTTTCCCTGAAGTCACATCTCATTATACATCGGAGCGCTCATACTGGAGAGGAACCACATGAATGTAGCAAATGTGGAAAGGCCTCCTGTGAGAAATCTCCACTCATTACCCATCAGAGAACCCATAGTAGGGAAAAACCCTCTGAATGTGCTGAGTATCAGATGGCCTTTTCCCAGAAATCACAGATGATCACATATCAGAGAACACACACTGGGGAGAAACTCTCCAAATGCAGTGACAATGGGAAGGCCTTCTAGCATGCGTCCCTCACTGGACATCAGAATCCCACTAAAGAAGAACCCTTATATCTGTAATGATTGTGGGAAGGCCAGGTCAGACTGCATCGTGAATGGGAAAACTCCCATTGAACAGAAATCCTATGGATATGTTGGATGTGAAAAAATGTGGCAGTTTCTCAGCTATAGAATAGACTCACATATTTCTCATTATGTCTGATTACCCTTTCCCAGAATGATCTGGTTAGGCCCCCAAAGTGTTTTCAACAAATAAGAAATCAATTTACTCACCCTCAGATTATCTCAGGCCCCTTCATAGAATAAATGTGTCTGGAACAATTTACACTGGTTTGGTGTTGTCTGGTCCTTAAATGTTTTATAGAATTCTCCTGGGAGTTTACTTGAGTATGGTGCATTATTTGAAGGGTATCTCTTTACTATCTTTATTTTTTTTTTCTATCATATTTTTTCCAGTTTAAATTATATGTGTATTATATCATTTGTATAATACTTATATATAGATATTTCAATATATGGATATAGATATATGTACTCTTTGTAATAAAAAAATCTATTTCTTTCATTTTTACTTTTATTTTGCAGTTTTGGCTGGGGCTGGGCTTGAACCCTCCACCCCCAGTATATGGGGCTAGTGCCCTACCCTTTGAGCCACAGGCACCGCCCCATCTGTTTCTTCAAGGTTCTTTTTTTTTTGAGACTGAGTCTCACTATGTCACCCTGGGTAGAGTGCTGTGGTATCACAGCTCACAGCAACCTCCAACTCTTGGGCTTAAACGATTCTCTTGCCTCAGCCTCCCAAATAGCTGGGACTACAGGCACTTGCCACAATGCCCAGTTATTCTTTGGTTGTAGTTGTCATTGTCATTCGGCAGGCCCTGGGCTGGATCAAACCCACCAGCTCCAGTCTATGTGGCTGACGCCATAAGGATTTTGCTATGGGCGCTAAGCCAAGGTTCTTAATATATTTGCATAATTTTAAGCAAAGTAGTCTCATGGTTAATTTAATTTTATGTCTGTGGTTATTTTTCCAGTATCCTTTCTCATAAAGCGTATTTGTGATTTCTTTTTCCTCATGTAGGTAAAGTGATGCTAACATTTTATTTCTTTTACTCCCCTAACCACCTGTAGAGCAATTCTTGCATTTATATTATTTTTCTAATTAATTCATTTATGTTTTTATTTCACTAAAATTCTTCCATATGCTTTTCTATTTTTTTCTTTTTCTAACCTCTTTAGTAATTTGATCAATCTCACACACACTTTCTCCTTTATTATAGGTGTATTTTGGGCTATGTATTTTTTTTTTCTTTTTTTGCAGTTTTTGGCCGGGGCCAGGTTTGAACCTGCCACCTCTGGTATATGGGGCCAGTGCCCTACTCCTTTGAGCTATAGGCACCGCCCAGGCTATGTATTTTTTTTTTTTTTTTGAGACAGAGTCTCACTATGTTGCCCTGGGTAGAGTGCCGTGGAGCCACAGCTCACAGCAACCTCAAAGTCTTGGGGTTAAGTGATTCTCTTGTTTCAGCCTCCCACGTAGCTGGGACTACAGGCACCTGCCACCATGCCCGGCTATTTTTTTTTTTTTTGAGACACAGCCTCAGGCTGTTGCCCTGGGTAGAGTGCCATGGTGTTACAGCTCACAGCAACCTCAAACTCCTGAGTTTAAGCCGTTCTCTTGCCTCAGCCTCCTGAGTAGCTGCGACTACAGGTGCCCACCACAGTGCCTGGCTATTTTTTGGTTCTAGTTCTCATTGTTGTTTGGCAGGCCTGGGCTGCATTAGTACCCGCCAGCTCCAGTGTATGTGGTTGGTGCCCTTGCCGCTGAACTACAGGCGCTGAGCCTGGGCTATGTATTTTAATATGAGAGCTACTTTAGCCACTTGTGGTCCAATCTGAGAGTATCATTTTTCTGTAGGCAAATCCTACTATTCAGCTCAAATTTTTTTTTTTTGTAGGTGTGACTGATCTATTTGGCCTTAGGTCTCTCAGTATATTTCCTGTTGTGTGTCCTGTTTTCATTCCTTTTATGTTCTTTAACCTTTCATCCTGTGGTAGGTACTGATTTCCTTTTTACTATTTTGGATGCGTTACTTCTGTTTCAGAGCATAGCAAAGGGGGGACCTCCTCTAAAGTGTTCTTAGAAATCTAAGCATAATCCTGATATCCATAATCTTGGTAATCCATAGAGATGAGATGGGAGATGAGATCTGAGGCTGTGAAGAAGCATAATGACAGGCCTATGGCTATGCAGGTTCAGAGGGTTTTTTACCTTTCTTCTCAATGCCAGGATTTTTAGGTACACATGTACCTTTTTTTTTTTTTTTTTTTGTTGAGACAGAGCCTCAAACTGTCACCCTGGATAGAGTGCTGTGGCATCACAGCTCACAGCAACCTCCAATTCCTGGGCTCAAGGGAGTCTCCTGCTTCTGCCTCCCGCGTAGCTAGGACTACAGGCGCCCGCCACAACGCCTGTCCATTTTTTGGTTGCAGCCACCATTGTTGTTTGGCGGGCCCGGGCTGGATTTCAACCCGCCAGCTCAGGTGTACGTGGCTGGCGCCTTAGCCTGTTGAACCACAGGCGCTGAGCCACACATGTACCTTATCGTTTCTTGTAGTCTTTTTTGTGTTGCTATAATAGAATACCTGAGACTGGGTAATTTATGAATAACAGAGATTTACTTCTCACAGTTTTGGAGGCTGGGAAGCCCAAGATCAAGGCACTGGCATTTGTGCTGGTGAGGACCTTCTTGCTGTGTCCTCACATGGTTGAAGGAAGAAGGACAAACTAACAAGTTAGCAAGCTAACCAAATGTTGCATGAAGCCTCTTTTAAAAGGCTCATAATTGCTAAATGCAGTGCACATTTCTGGATCAATTATCAAAGACTGGTCATAGCCTGATGTGTTAAAATAATAACATATGCTGTTTTTCATCAGATTTGTTGATGATGTAAATAAATTAGTAAATGTTAATATTCATGTATCTTAAGTTAAGGTTATGAAATTCGTCAAGACGTGATTTTTTATTCAAGTAAAACAGATGTGTGCAGCTATTTTGCATATTGGCTTATAAACATTCATATTCTTTATCAAATGAAAAAAAAAAGGCTCATAATTTTAAAGAAGGCTAGGTGCAATGACATGTACCTATAGTTCCAGCTTCGAGGCCTCACTTGAGGTCAGGATTTTGGGGCTGCACTGCACTATGATCATGCCTGTGCATAGCCACTGCACTACATCCTGGGCCACATAGTGAGATTTCACTTTTAAAAAAATAAAAAATGAACATTTTTTAAAAATTCAAAAGGACCTTAACCTATCAACAAGAAAGCAGCCCTCATGCCCTAATCACCTCTTAACTGCCCCACCTCTTAATACATTGGCATTTTGGAGGGGACACATTCAAACCATAGCACAGTCCCTTGAGTGGAGGTGGTTTTATTTCTAGCTCATTTTTTTTTCATTGAAAGTGAAGCTTTTTTGTTCCCAGATTGATGTCAGCAGTCATTATTAGTGTGAGTAACTTTGGTCTGACAGATGCTCTCGAAGTGAAGGGGAGGAAATAATGGATGTTGTGATCTGAATGTTTGTGTCCTCTCAAAATTAATATGTTGAAGGCTGGGTTGAAGGCTTGCTGATCACCAAGGTTATGTTATTAAAATGTGGTACCTTTGAGAGATGATTAGTGAAAGGTGTAAATGATGGCATCCAGAGATGAGGCCACAGTGGAGATGTTCAGGCCAGGTTTATTGAAAGGGGAGATGACTTGCCTGTGCAGGGCAAAGGTAGCATCTGCAACTGGGGGGCAGTTAGAGACCCCTTTAATATGGGTCCTTAGTGGGTGGGCACATTCCACAGATTGCCTGGAAAGTTAGAGTCTTTTGGCAGGAACTTCTCAGGGTAGGGGTGGGGCTAGATAGATCCTTTGTATCTTTGTCTTAGGAGGAGAGGCGGAGGAGGAGTAGGGGAGAGGGTTCATGTGTAGCTGCATTAGCCCTCATGAATGGGATTAGTACTCTTATAAAAGAGGTCCAGAGGGAGCTTGTTTGCCCTTTTCACTATGCAAGGATGCAGCAAGAAGATGCCATCAATGAGGAATGGGTTCTCAGTAGACACCAAATCTGCTGGTACCTTGATCTTGGACTTCCCAGCCTCCCAGAACTGTGAAAAAATAAACTTCTGTTGTTTGTAAATTACCCAGTTCATGATAGTTTTGTTACATGGTATAATGGACTGAAAGGACCAAGACAGTGGAGTGTTTCTGTTTATTGAGGTTGCTGTGGCCAAGTTTCTGAGGTCTGGTTTCGTCTGAAGTCAGTACCTTTCAGCAAGCCAGAGAAATGGGGGATTTCCTAAAAATGTCCAAGAGTGTGGATAGATGGTGTTTCTTCATGTTCAATGAACTTTTATAGAGCATGTACTACATGGCACACATTATTTTGAGAATTCTGCAGCAAACAAAGTAGACAAAATAGTCTTTGTTTTGTGAAGATACAGATAATAAAACAGCGATGTATATAGATAAACATTTTTATCGTGTGGTGTTTTATATATATATATATATCCAAATTATATATATATCATGTGGTGTTATATATATGTTATATATATCATATATCCAAATGATAACCAAATGTTAAAATAAATATAAATATTTATATTTATATCAACAAGGTGATTAGGGCATGAGGGCTGCTTTCTTGTTGATAGGTTATATATATATATATATATGTATGACTAAATGATAAAAATGTTCATATATATATGTATATATATCTCACCAGGGGATGGAGACATAGATATCTCCATCACCTGGTGATCAATGCTTAAGTGGTATGGATGAAAGTAGAGCAAGATAGGAGAATGAGGAGTCATCTGTGGATATGGGGTGAGCAAGGAAGGCCTCAATGATAAGGTGCTATTTGAGCAGAAATTTGAAGGAAGGGAGAGAATGTTTAAAGTTGGACCTGCCAGGCAGAAGGAATAGCAAGTGCAAGGCCCTGAGGCAGAGGGATACCTGCCATCATGCTTCTTTGCAGCCTCTCATCACATCTCCAATGTGTCCAATGTCCAGTGGTAACCCCAAATATCTCAAGAATTTACCTTAAATAGTCCCAGATTGATGTGACCCCAGCTGCCTGAGAGAAGCAAATATGAATTCACTTTGGTGTAAACCACCTTTCAACTCACAGATAAAATTCCAAGATATAAGAACCCACAATGAAAAAAAAATCACAAAGCACACAAGAAAATGAGACACTATTAGAAAGATTCATAAGAAAGAACAACAGTCAAACCTACACAACTTTAGATACTGGGCGGCGCCTGTGGCTCAGCGAGTGGGGCGCCGGCCCCAAATACCAAGGGTGACGGGTTCAAACCTGGCCTTGGCTGAACTGCAAAACAAAAAGGTAGCTGGGTGTTGTGGCAGGCACTTAGTAGTCCCAGCTACTCGGGAGGCTGAGGCAAGAGAATCGCCCAAGCCCAAGAGCTAGAGGTTGCTGTGAGCTGTGTGACGCCATGGCACTCTATTGAGGGACATAGAGTAAGACTCTGTCTCTACAACAAAACAAAACAAAACAAAACGAAACTTTAGATACTGAAGTTACCAGACATAGACTATAAAACAAATATATATTTAAAGTAACAAAAGAAGGTGTGTTTGTTTGCTAGAGCTACCATAATGAAGTACCCAAGGCTGGGTGGTTTAAACAACAGAAACGTATTGTCTCACAGTTCTGGAGGCTAGAAGTCCAGAATCAAGATATTGGCAGGGCTGGTTCCTTTGAGGGCATTAGGGAAGTTTCAGGCCTTTCTCCTTGGCTTGTAGATGGCTTTCTCCCTATGTGTTTTCACATTGTCTTCCCTCTATGCATGTCTCTGTGTCCAAATTTCCCCATTTAACAAAGACACCAGTTATATTGAAGTAGGGCCCAACCTAATGACCTCTTTTTAACTCAGTTATCTCTGTAAATAGTCTATCCTCAAATAACATCACATGTGAAGTATTAGGTACGAATTTTGGAGGAAATGATCCAATCCATAACATAGGAATGCAATATATAAGCAAAGAGGAAGAGAGTCTTAAAAGACACTGACATAAATTATGGAAATGAAAAAAACACAATAAATACAGGTAAAAACTTAACAGATGAGTTTAATACCGAATGAGAATTGGCTGTAAAGGGAACTGGTACACTGGAAAACTGACTTGAAGTGATTATTGAGAAAGCAGGACCAAAAGCAAGGTAATAGAAATTTTTAATAGCTTAAGAGGTGGGTGATAGAATAAGCAAGTCTAGCATATATCTTAATCAGAGTCCCAGTAGGAGATGAGAGAAAAAACGGGCAGAAGCAATATACAAAAAGATGATGTGATAGCTGAGAGTTTTTCTTTTCTTTTCTTTCTTTCTTTCTTTCTTTTTTTTTTTTGAGACAGAGTCTCACTATGTCGCCCCAGTAGAGTACTATGGCGTCACAGCTCATAGCAACCTCAAACTCTTGGGCTTAAGCAATTCTCTTGCCTCAGCCTCCCAAGTAGCTGGGACTACAGGTACCCACCAAAACACCTGGCTATTTTTTGGTTGCAGCTGTCATTGTTGTTTAGTAGTCCTGGGCTGGGCTTGAACCCTCCAGCCATTGAGTATATGCAGCTGGTGCCCTACTCACTGAGCTATGGGCACCAAGCCAAGCTGAGAGTTTTTCTTTTCTTTTCTTTTTTTTATATGATTTTATTAAATCATAATTGTGTACATTAGTGCAATCATGGGGCACAATGTGCTGACTTCATATACAATCTGAAATATTTTGGTCGAACTGTTAAACATAGCCTTCATGGCATTTTCTTTTCTTTTTTTTTTTTTTATAAT
>CAUYON010159727.1:0-21845 GCA_963573935.1 Arctocebus calabarensis | reverse complement strand
TTTGGGTTAAGTCGTGCTGGGGTTCTGAAACTATCTGCTATCTGAATTTCAGAATCTCTAGGTATGTCTGGAAAATTCTCTTTCATAATCTCAAGAAGAAGGGACTCTGTGTCATGTGAAGCCAGATTGTCGTTTTCAGGTATCCCTATAAGATGAATATTGGCTTTCTTTGAGTTATCACAGAGTCGTCTGAGATAATGATCCATTTTTGCCTTCCATTTCTCTATCTCTTTGAGCATTTGGGAGCGTTCAAAGTCTCTGTCTTCAGTGTCAGAAGTCCTTTCTTCTGCTTGCTCTATTCTGTTGCTGAGGGCTTCTACTGAATTTCTCATATCTTTGAGGGTTGCAACTTCTTGTCTCAATACGTTGAGGTCTTTGGTCATTTTGTCTTTGAATTGGTTGAATTCTTGAGACATCTTCTGAATTAATCCTATAATCTATACCTCCATTTTTGTTTCCTTTTTATTAATCTTGTTTGCAATCCAGATTCTAAATTCAATTTCAGACATCTCTGCTATCTGTTTGTTGATGGGATAGTCTGGATTGGATGGATTGTCATTTTGGGGGGGAGTTGCACCATTCTGTTTATTCATGTTGCCAGAGTTTTTCCACTGGTTCCACCCCATGTTTGTTTTTCAGTTTTTAGCTATATGAGCACGACAGTGAAATTGGACTGGAAACTTCTACAGTTGTGGTTGACCAGCCCTCCACCTAGGTACTGGTGTGGTGACTGCAGCCTTTACAGTTCAAGAGTTCCAGACCAATTGTAAATGCAGACAATCTGGATTGTGGATGAGTTGGAGTTCTAGACTTCCAATTCGGGGTAGGGAGTGAACTGAAGAATCACAGTGGCAAGGAAAACATTTACAACACCAATCACATTGAAAACAAATGGGCTAATACACTCGTAAAAGGGCTACCAGACATATAAGCCCACAGATGCACCCATAGTCAGAAACATTGACATATAAACAAAACATAACAAAGAAACAACCAATCAAAGAACAGCAGCTAAGAAGAAAAAAAAAGAATTCTACAATAAAAATGATTCTTGTAAAATACTTGAGAAAAGAGAAGAAGAAAAGCCTGTAACAAATATGATATAAGCACTCTTAGAAGCTATAAGAAGAGAAGAAGAGGAAGGGGAGAGAGAACAAAGAAATTAACACGGGAGAGGAAGAAGAAATGTACAATTGAGAATAGAAGATAATAAAAATAGCCTAAGAAAAGAAAGTGAAATAAAAAAAATTATTTATCAATGTCACCTTCAAGAAAAGCATATTCAAAAAAAAAACCCAACCTCAAAAATATTGTTCTTGTATATGTATAGAAATAAAGGTCTTTATGTATGCTGTTGATGTCAACTTAAGTGGAATTAATTTATAATGCAATATACTTTGTGGACACCAGATGACACTGTGAGTGGTTCTCAGGCTTATGTGATTCACCGATTATAATGTTACTATGGAAACCAGACTACCTGGCCAGTCACCATTTTTGGAGTTTCTCCGCCAGTTTGCATTGGAAAAGGTGCTTTATTTTAGGTGCTCAGCTCCAAACGACATTCCCATCCGACCTCCAACTTTCGACCTCCAACTTTGGTGCAGCAGTCATCCCAAAACTCTCCGCTCTGCCCTCCCACTCTCTCACAGTCCGGCAACAGCAATCGGCTGTGAGAGGGGAGCTCATAGCAGCTGTGGAGGAGGGGCTCCCAGCGGTTGCAGTTCGCAGAGGCCGGGGCTAACAATGGCCACCGCAGCTGGAGGGGAGGGAGATCCCGCAGGGCTGTTGCTGCCACTTTGAACTGCCACTTTTTCTCTAGCTGAAGTGCTTGGGGGCCCTCTTCGCCAACTTCCACAGCTCAAAGTGTCTTTTCCACACCCCAGAACACCATGTCCCCTGCAGAGTCACACTTTACCAGGGTCCCCACCTAGTATAGCGCTTATGAATCACCTACTCTCAATGATCTGGGGAAAAGGTGCTCACCATTTTGGACATTTCCAATATGTCTGTCTGGCAGAGTCCATTCCCTTCGGCTCACGCAAGGGCTGCCCGGGTCTCCGTGGATCCTAGCAGCACCCCTTTCTGGTCGTCAAACTCTGAGATCCATGCTTCGGTGGAATTTTCTCCAGTTAGATTTTGTGAGTTGTGACCTGCTGTCCTCCCTGTGGGAGGGGTCGGCTGCCCCTCCGCCGGGCAGGGGGAAATGGTTTACAGCAGTTTCTGTGGTTATGAACTATATTTCATATACAACAAACTACCAACTCGCTGTGCATCTCCAGCTGCCCATCCACTCCAATAGTTCACACAGGGAAAGATCCAGAGCTCCCTCCCTCTCACCTGCTGACCGGGGAGAGATGGCTTATGGGACCATCTCCACCGCCATCTTCCAGCAACTCCTGTACTTATTTCTGATAATTTTCAATAGTAACAGTAGAATATAGTCTTTGAAAGAGTGCAATGATACCTTAAATGTGTGAAAAAAGATAATTGGGAACCTAGAAATTTACACCTAAGAAAATACTATTCAAGAATTAAAGTTAAATATAATTTCAGATAAATGAAAATACATATGTTTTATCACCAGGAGAGACATAATTAAAGGGCAGCCTGAAAATGATTACAATTGGCAGGTTTGGGGAAGAAATAAAGGGAATTAACAATTATGAATATATAGGCAAATATAAATGAATACTTATTGCACAAACAAAGGTACTGTGTTGTGAAGTTTGAATATTTAAAGAATTAATGTCAGGCTGGGCACAGTGGCTCATGCCTGTAATCCTAGCATTCTGAGAGGCTGAAGAGGGTGAATTGCCTGAGCTCATGGGTTTGAGACCAGCCTGAGCCAGAGCAAGACCTCATCTTTAAAAATAGCCTGGCATTTGGACAGGCACCTGCAGTCCCAGCTACCTTGGAGGCTGAGGCAAGAGAATCACTTAAGCTAAGAGTTTGAGGTTTCTGTGAGCTGTGATGCCACAGCACTCTACTGAGGGAGACAAAGTGAAACTCTATCTCCAAAAAAAAAAAAAAGAATGAATATCTTTCATAACAATAGCTTATAAGTCAGGAGAGGTTAAATTGAATTAGACTGTCTTAAGATCTTGTTTTGAAGGAGAGTAACATACCAACTAATATACATATTAGGCTTTTATTAGTAAAGAATGAATTTGTTATTTCAAGCCTAACCATCAATGATTGGTTAAAGAATATGTAAGTTCCAGACTAGTTGGGATAAATAAAAGAAAGGGAACCAAAGAGACAAAAAGAATAAGAAGCATGTCACAAATGGAAAGTATGAAACAAGATAGTATATTTAACCCTCAAAATATTAGTTCCTACTTTAAATATAAATGTATTACTTCAATTAAAAGGCCAAGTGTCATATTAGAAGAAGAGAAAAAATACCACAACTTTATACTGTTTATAAGAGATATATCTAACATGTAAAGGTACAGAATAATTTAATGTAAAATTATGTAAAAGTTATGTTATGCAAAAAACTAGCAAAGGAAAGTTTGTGTTTCTGTATTTATAGTAGAACATAGTATTTTAGGATATAAAATATTACCAAAGTGCAATGGATAATTTTATGTGTTAACATGACTGGACTGTGAAATGTCCAAGTATTTGGTTGAACATTATTTCTGTGTATTTTTGTGAGGGTAATTTGGGTAAGACTGACTTTGAATTGTAGACAGAATAAAGCAAGTTGCTCTCTAAAGGTGGAGGGGCCTCATCCAATCAACTGAAGCCCTGACTAAAACAAAAGGGTGATCCTCTCCTGAGTAAGAGAAAATTCTCCTGTCTGATGACATTCTAACTAAAACATGATCACTTCCTTCCTGTCTGCCTACAAATGAAACATCAGTTCTTTCTGGTTCTACAGCAGAATGCTGACATTTGGTCTTGTACTTGGACTGGGACATCAGCATTGGTTCTGCAGATTTTGGACTTGCCAGCTTCCATAATTTCATGAGCTATTTTTTTTTGATAAATCTCTATTTCTTTTCTTCCCTCTCTCTTCTCATTTCCTCTCCTCTTATCTCCTTTCTTTTCTGCTCCTCCCTTCTCTCCTTTCCTCTCTCTTCTTCTCTCTCTCTCCATGTAGATAGATACAGGTATACACACACACATATACATATATACATACATATATGGAGAGAGAGGTAGAGAGAAATATATTCTATTGATTCTTTTCCTCTGGTGAACCTCAATAAACAGATAATGAGAATAATTGAAAATTAATGTTTTCAATCCACTTGGAAGATGAAACAATTCTAAGTTTGTATGCACCTGTTATTAGATGGCCTCAAAATATACAAACAAATTTTACAGAGTCAAATGAAAAATATAAAAATGCATAATCTCATGATAAAATTGTAACATTTCCCTCAGTAACAGATAAAAAGACAGACTAAGAGTAATAAAAATAAAAAAATCAACAACACTATAATTACAACGACCTTGTGGTCATTATGGGACACAAATCCAAAGATGCAAAATATACATGTTTTTTGAGTGTTGCATAGAACAAATATAAAAATTAAGTATAAATTAGATCACTAAAACATCAGTAAATTTAAAGAATTGAAATTCTATAAGTTAGTAATCAATGAGAAAAGATAATGTAAATATTTTCATATGTATACATTTATTTGGGAGTTAAAGACTTTATATATATATAAAGTCTCCAAATATATATTTGGAGACAGAGTCTCAGGCTAGAGTGCTGTGGTGTCATCTTAGCTCACAGCAACCTCAAACTCCTCGGTTCAAGCAATCCTCCTGTCTCAGCCTTCCAAGTAGCCAGGATGACAGTCACCCACCACAACACCTGGCTAATTTTTGTATTTTCCTTTTTTTTGAGACAGCATCTTACTATGTCACCCTCGGTAGAGTGCAGTGGCATCACAGCTCACAGCAACCTCAAACTCTTGGGCTTAAGTGATTCTCTTGCCTCAGCCTCTCAAGTAGCTGGGACTACAGGCCCTCCACAATACCTGGCTATTTTCTTGTTGCAGTTGTCATTGTTATTTAGCTGGCTTGGGCTGGTCTTGAACTCGCTAGCCTTGGCGCATGTGGCTGGCATCATAACCACTGTGCTACAGGTGCTGAACCAAATTTTTGTATTTTTATTAGAGATGGGATCTGTCTTTGTTCAGGCTGATCTCAAACTCCTGAGCTCAAGTGATCCTCTCACCTTGGCCTCCCAGATTCCTAGAATTACAAGAACGAGCCTCTGCACCTGACCAAGAGCTACATTTCTAAATAACATATGGGTTAATATAATATTGCATTGGAAATTAGGAAAGGTTTTGAAATTGAAAAAAAACATTTTAAACTCATTAGATTCTGTTAAAGTCATGCTAATGAAAAATTTATAGCCTTAAACACATACATCAGAAAGGAAGAAAGGCTAAAAATTCATCTAAATATCCATCTTGGAATGTAAGACAAAAAGAAAAAAATAAAGTAGAAGATTGAAATGATTAAAATAATAACAAATTAACAAAATAACAAAACAGATATGAACAAAACATGCAGTATTTATGCTGTATTCTTACATGGATATCTGTTATATAAGTATTTATTTAAAATAATTCATTTTTTATATTTCTGTATTTTTTATTTTTTGCACATGTTATACTTCACAATAAAAATTTTTTAAATTAAATCATAACAGTGTACATTCATGCATTTATGGGATACAATGTGCTGATTTGATATACAATGTGGAATGCTTACATTAAACTGGTTAAAATAACCATCACTTCACTTACTTATTTGTTGTGGTAAGACATTTATACTCTACTCTTAATAGTTTTGAAATGTACTATTGCATTGTGCACATTAAGTAAGGTTTTTTAATTAGTTGTGAATATTGAACACATGAAATATTCATTGCCATAGCATGCATATCATTGACATTGTTAGTCCTCTTGAAAGTCATATACATTATTTTCTTTGGTGATTTTCTTGTGCGATAGTGAATCTTTCACCAGTTTGTGTACTTTTAAATGTAGTATTATCAGGTGGTAGAGAATAGAGGAAACAAAAAGAAGCGATTAAGGATAAAATGAACCAGATAGAGACCTTAGTATAAAAGGCAGAAAGTAAATCAAAATGAAGGAGAAGGAAGAAGGATTCACTCATGCCTATAATCCCAACACTCTGGGAGGCTGAGACAGGAGGATCATTTGAAGTCAGGAATTCGAAACTAGCCTTAGCAAGAGTGAGATCCTATCTCTGCCCAAAAAAAAAAAAAAAGAAAAATTAGTCAGACAAGTGGTGTCTACACACAGTGGTGCCCACCTGTAGTTCCAGCTACTTGGGAGACTGAAGCAAGAGGATCACTTGAGCCCAGGAATTTGAGGTGGTAGTGAGTTATGATAATGCCACTGCAATCTACCTGAGGTGACAGAGTAAGACTCTGTGGCAAAAAAAAAAGATAGAGAAAAGCTCTGTCTATCCCCCCCAAATTGTTATGACTTGATGTATAGTCTTTGTGCTTCTATTTAGGTGTGTTTTCTACCTTTTTGGTTTGGTTTGTTTGTTTTAGATCAGTGATATTAGAATGCTCACATTTATTTCACTCTCCACAATTTATGTCTTTACATTTTCTTTTACCCTTTCCTTTCTCTGATACAAAAGTGATCAATTATTTTCTGTTATTTGTTCACATTCATCATCTCCTCTGTAAGCCTCTGATTCCACTCTAAACTATTGCTTTATTACTGCATTACTACAACATTTCCCAAATGAAAGATTTGCCTCTATTCTTTCCTTCCTTGTTGATTTTGTGAAGAGGCCTAGTCCACTCTTCCTAAAATGCTACTTTGATTCTGATTCTAAAACATAAATGTTTCCTTCCAGAAAAAAAAATCAACAAAAAACTATGTACAAAATAGTTTCTAAATGACCTCACTCACTATTCATCTTCCAAAGCCACTTCTCAATGAACTCTCCACATCTACATCCCATTATTCTTTAAAAGAAACTTTTCTCTTAAAATTAAAATACTGAATAAAATGTAAATCTTATACATTTGACATTTAGTGAGATAATAAGGTAAGATGAGAGAGCTGAGAAATGAGAAAAATGTATTAATTTTTATATGCAGCATTCAAGGCTCAACTGAACGTGCCTTTATTATAAACTGCTTCCTAACTACATAGTTTGTATATTATGCACAACATATATTACATAAGTTACCATTTATGTCTGTACTAATTTGTTGGTTAATATAGCTTCCTTTAATTATAGAGTTTTCAGATTAATATTAATCATCTATTCCTTTTTTTTGACTTGTATTTTATTTACTGTTACTGTAAAACAGACTAGAAATTACCACATGGATTCACTGTTCTGAAGGGAGGGAAGAGCACTAAATAACGGTAATTCAGCACATTTTGATTATGTGTTGGGGCTTTGAAACATGATAGGATATAATATCCTAGTGTGCTCATGTGTGATCATGGGGATTGTCTGTCACACCTTGGAGTTTTGAGGGGGGAATATTTGTTGTGTCGATTTATTTGTGCTTTGTGAATTACTTTGGGAATTAAGAGTGCAAGGTGTAGATCTGGATGTTTCTGTAAATTAGTCATCTATTGCTGTGTAGCAAATTATCCTGAAATTTAGTAGCTTAACAAAGTTAATGTTTATTATCTCAAAATATCTATGGGCCAGGAAACTGAGTGTAACTTAGTTGAGTGCCTTTGACTCAGAGTTCTCATGAGGCTACAATAAAGGTGGTGGCTGTGGCTGTGATCTTCTTAAGGCTCAAATGCAAGATTTGATTCCAAGGTTGTCCACATTGCTGTCAGCAGTCTTCAGATTCCCACTGGCTATTGACCAGAGACATAAATTTTTGCCTTTTCAGGCTTTTCATAGGTTAGCTCAGAAGATAATAGCTGCCTTCCATCAGAATGACTGAGCAGGAGAGAATAGCCAAGCTGCAACTGTGGTCTCTGTGACCTAATCTTAGATGACATCCCATCACTTCTACCATCATCTATTTGTTAGAAGTGAGTCAGTTATTCTAGTTCACACTCAAGGCATAGGGATCACACACACAAAGTCTTGAATACGAGTAGGTAGGGATCATTTGAGGCCACCTAATAGGCTGCCTACCTTACTGCTTTTCTGAAGACAAGAAATGGTATGGTATTGAGTTGAAATTCTTTTTTTTTAAATGAATGCTATGCTGGAGTCAGAATCCCTAGTTTTTAATGTGTATATTCATTGTATATAAGATATATAGGGGCATACCTAATTATTTACCATATATTCATTTGTTTTTTCTAAATTTATTCATTTATGAGAGGATATTTTTATCCTTTATACACAAAGGAAGAAGTAATCTATAGCATAGATTATGGTGGGAAAATGGTCTGATACTCCAAAAACTATTTCACTAAATGTCAATTCCATGAAATCCTATTCATTTCAGCCTTCATATCCATAGTTACACCTTAAATATACATTAATAAAATTTATACAGAGATCCCTGACTTAAGTCACTTTAATCAAGTCAGACATTTTTCTGAAATAATCTCTGGCTATTCAGTTTATACACAATTATGTATTAGCATTTTATAAATTTTTCCCCAGATAATGTTGCTTTCTGTATCTGCGTTCTGTCTACTTATTACTGTTCACATATTGTAAGTGCAGGGCTGAGACTTCTGTTTTTTTGCATTCTCTATCACTCTTCCAGGGATTAAGATCAAGTTCTAACCAGGTCAAAAAAATTAAAATATGGCATTAAATTCTTCCCCAAATCATTTATAAATTCAATGCAATGTATTTAATAAACTTCTAGAGATTATATGAAAGTAGTATTTTTCACAGTTTTCTAGGTCTACTTTGAAGAAAGATTAAAAAAGGGAATTGTTCAGTCTGACATTAAGACTTATATTATAAAAAGCTATTAATAGGCTTGTGCCCATAGCACAATGATTATGGTGCCAGCTACATACACTGAAGTTAGTAGGTTCAAACCTGGTCTGGGCCAGCTAACCAATAATGACAACTGCAATAAAAAAAATTGCTGAGTGGCTCGGCACCTGTGGCTCAACGGGCTAAGGCGCCACCATGTACACCTGAGCTGGCAGGTTCGAAGCCAGCCTGGGTCTGCCAAACAACAATGACGGCTACAACCAAAAAATGGCCGGGCGTTGTGGCGGGCGCCTGTAGTCCCAGCTATTTGGGAGGCAGAGGCAAGAGACTCGCTTGAGCCCAGGAATTGGAGGTTGCTGTGAGCTGTGATGTCACAGCACTCTATCCAGAGTGACAGCTTGAGGTTCTGTCTCAAAAAAAAAAAAATTGCTGAGTGTGTGTAGTGGATGCCTGTAGTCCCAGCTACTTGGGAGGCTGAGGCAGGAGGATTGATTGAGCCCAAGAGTTTGAGGTTACTGTGAGCTGTGATGCCACAGCACTCCACCAAGGGCAACATAGTGAGACTCTGTCTCAAAAAAAAAAACAAAAGGCAATTAATAAAACAGCAGGTTCCTAGTCCAATAATAGACAGAAATGTCATAAGATTAAAATAGGGGTTTCAAAGACAGACCCAAGTATCTGGATGGAAACCTAATGTCTAATAAGGCTGGCATCAAAGATTGGTGAAAGTTTAGTAGCAATTTGAAGAAATCAGATCATTAAATGCAGAAAAATAAAATTAGATTTTTAACATATTTTATAAGAAGATAAACTCCAAAGGGGCGAAGAAACACATTTTGAATTTAAAGCTATGTATGAAGTTAATATAAAATATAACAGAATATATCTTTTTTGACAGAGCAGCAGAGAAAAATCTTAAACAAGCTTTAAAATATGCAACCCATAATATGAGAAATTGTGCATTTTATCAATGACATAATTAGATTTATTTTCTATGAGTGACATTATAGATAGAAAGTATACAGAATATATACAGAAAGTATACAGAATAGAAAGTGTACAGAAAATAACATAAGAGATTTATAATGTTAACTATAAGGAATTTATGAAAATTAATAAGAAAAAGGCTAAAAATATTAAGAATATGTTCAAAACATAAACATAGACAAATTAACAGAAGAGGTGATAAAACAATCTCCTCAGAGGATGTGTTCAAACTCGGAATGTTGTGCTCTGCTGTGGATGATACAGGTACAACTGGAGAAGATGGTAGGATATTAAAAATCAAATTTGTGTTCTTTTACAATTTATTGAAAGCTGATTTTACTTTGCCTTAACTTCTTGTTTGATTTTGAAGAGATTCCCTCTGACTCTAGGCACTTCCAGGCCACGAGATAGTCATAAAATCTTAGCATTTTCTTTAGTTTCACAGGGTGAACAAACTCTCCCAGACATATAACACTCAGAAATAATGGAGTTATATTTTAAAATAATTATTTTGGCATTAAGAACGAAATTATTTTTATTTTTATTTATTTATTTATTTTTCTTACAGATCCCACTCAGGAAAGAATGCACTAAAGACATTTGCATTTTTTTTTTTTTGTTGAAAGCAAATGACAAATACCCAGTGTACCAGCTTTACTTTTTAAACCTAAGCTTAACGTTACATATTTAAACAACTGTCAAAACTTACTAAGATGCCAGCATTCATGCATAGCTAGAAAACATCCTTAATTTATAGTAAACCAGAAATGTGTTACCATTAATGTGTTAGTATCTTTCACTACTAAAGACTGAGAAAAACTGAAACTATTTCTGTAGAAGGTTCATCCTGCGGTGTTAATGCAGCAGGCTGATGTTACTTGGTTCACGTTTCAGACGCAATGGAAAACAGGTCCATGCTGGTGTTAGTGCACACTCTTGTTCTACCACTACTGAGGAGTCAGGGCTTACCTGGAGTACGTTTAATAAAAAAGCAAAGTGCATGCAGAAATTTACAATGATTTTAAAGACAAATAAAAGGTCCTATTAATGTGGTCCCAACAATAAATTCAAAAATCTATGACAAATATGGCTCCGATGAGTGGTTTATAAATACTCAGATTAGGTATAGTGACTGAAAGTTGAGTTCATTTGAAATCTTCAAAAAAAAGTTCCTATTAATCCTCAAATGGTGCTTGTTACAGTTAACATTTCTGTTAAACGCGTGCGTTGAGTCACTTGTTATCCAGGCGTAGCTGCTCCTTACCATTCATTGTCAGGGACTTGAGATGCCCGTCTTCCTCAACTTCCACTCTTTCTTGACCATTCTCCATGATTCTCTTTGTAGTGCTCTTTCTTCCATTAACTATTTTTGTAGAAGTCGATATAGACTTGAAGTTGCTCATCCCATCATCACCAAATGATGTGTCAAGAATGAAGTGAGACCCCTGTGATCTAGCAACCCGAATGAAGAAAACCCTGCAGGAAATCCCACAGAAAATCCTGTATTAAAAGAAGAAAATCCACTCCCGAAAGGTGACAATCCACTGAATGCAGAGAAAAACGACCCTGTTACTCAGTTTCTGCTTCCCCAGAAACCACTCCGATTCCCAATAAAGACCTCAAATGGGTCTTCAAAGAAGTTAAATCCAAACCTGTCCCTTCCACCAAAAAATTCCCTGAAGACATCCTCTGGATTACGGAATGTAAAGTCAAACTCAAATGGATTGTCAAAATGACTTCCACCTCCGCCACCATTTAATCCATCTTTGCCATATTTGTCACAGATGTCCTGCTTTTTAGATTCTGACAACACCTCATATTACTCAGCTACTTGTTTGAATTTTCTCTCTGCTTCTTTATTCTCAGGGTTTTTATCTGGGTGCCACTTTAGTGTCGTTTTTCGGTACGCCTTTTTAATATCCTCGGCACGCCTAGAACTTGATAGTAATCCACCAAGTTTTAAAATGATTTTTGGAACAGGTCCAAGGACGCGGAGACTGACTGAGAGAAGGAGGGACCCGGCGGCGGCCTGGGGCTCCTGGCGGCTCCAACCACTTTATTTTTAAATGGCTTAAGATCATAGGCTGTGTATGGGAGCGAGAATAATGACAGTGGGAAGAGAAGTAGTCTCCAAACATTTTAGTTCATTGGACCAATGTTATTGAAAAATAAACAAAAAAAAAATTCTTTAGCAGCCCCCTATCAATACATTTATGTCTTACAAGATGTTAAAATACTGTGTCTTCATTTCATTTGTATCTCAAAGGCTACCAGTAAATCTACCCAAAAGCAAGGTGCTAGGTCACCAACTTACGTACAACTTACAAAGAAGTGGCTGTGTAGGAGATTAATGGAATATCTAAGGAGCATTTTTTTTTTTTTAAGAGAATGGTGTGCTATGTAAGCTTCCTTACTTCCAGAAAGAAGAGAGGGTGCTTCTCCTTAATTTAAGCTGAGAAAGCAAAAGAGAACCACTTGGAGAGCTTGATTTCTACTCTTGGAATTGTAGAGTCCAAAGAGTAATTATATTTCCCAACGTGACAGAGTAGCAAAGACTAGACAACTGCATTGTCTCTGATTATAGGAAATATTTGCAGGTTTTTCCCCCCTTTTGGTGAGATATGATCAAGAGGTAGTGGTCTATAGCAGTCTTGATTACATAGGAGTCTTTTTGAAGCAAAACAATAATGGCAACAGAGCTGCTGGAGGACAACCTGATGCTCAGGGGTTAAGGCAGGAATCAGAAGAAGGAAGTCCCTGGACTTGTGCTCAGAGGTCTCAGAAGTTTGTCTCCAGGGCCCTGGAAAGATTCTCATAAACGTGTGGTTATTTTATCTCCAGAGGGCACTGTCTTTGCTCACTCCAGTCCCATGCACCTGCCTTCAGGGATTGAGGAGACTCTTGGCACTCATCAGGAAGATCCATCACTTGGAAGACAATCAGCACAGACTCAGGAGGGACTATTATCAAGTACCACTTCTTTGTGATAATAAAAGCAGAGCAGCCCCACATCAGGCTTTTGGGGTCTGAATGGTAATCACTACTCAATATTTTTGGTCACAGGTAAATGAGTTAAGTATTTTTAGTTGTTTGACTATATATAGCTTCATTGCTCATAATGATATACTTTTCTATGCCTTGCTCTTTGGAGAGAGACAAAGTGGGTAGGAGATAAAAATAAACTGATTTGAAGGATTCCAAAAGAGGGGTAATAAAATCTTCTGTCCCGTATTTTAGGTGGCACTTAACCTATTGAGTTTCTGTAAATCAGAGACCTTCCTTCATTTAGGGTAATTTCAACATCACTGAAAATGACTTTTTACTGGTGCATGTTTGTTTATGCTTTATTAAATAAAGAACAGTGCCTTTTTTCTCTGAAAAGATGAGACTTTTCTCTAGCAAGCAGATGAGACAAGATTTTCTTTTCAAAAGTTAAATAGTATTTCATTGTGTGTGGATGTGTATATATATATACATATATATATATCACATTTTCTTTTTTATTGTTTGAGATTCATTGAGGGTACAAAGTTAACACATTTTTGTTATTCATTCATCCATTAACTAATGTAGGCTGCTTCCATATCTTGGCTGCCATGCATAACGCTGAAGTAAACATGGCAGTTCAGATATCTGAGATGCTGATTTCATTTTCCTCAGATGTATTTTCAGAAGTGGACTGGCTGGATCATATGGTAATTCTATTTTTTTTTCTTGAGAAACTATTTCTCAAAAATATATACTAATCTACATTTCCACCAATAGTGTACAAGAGTTCCCTTTTCTTCACATCCTTATCTCAAAATGTATTTGTCAAATAAAATGAGCAAAAAGGATTAGCCTCATGGGTTTCCCTTACTCCTCCAAATAAGAAAGAAGATTAAAATAATGAAAGGGTAGGTAAAGATTAGGAATGGGGGAAAAAGATTGATTAGAGGACAGGATTCAGGGGTATTACATTGGTGGAATAAAAATTGTACAAGTGAGTTTATTTAGTTCTGGTCATTTGAAATAATGTATTTTGGGAGTTTATTCAAATTGTCTTCCCCCTCAGCTGAAAACATCCACAGTAGTTAACAAGGAAAGAAGAAGACAGTAATTAAAACAAAAGCACAAGTATCATTAGTCTAGTGTGTTAGCCTTAATCCTCATACCTTCCAAACTTGAAATTCAAATGTAGATTTATCTACATTTTAGGGCAATCAATAAAGTGCATAGTTTGAACAAATATACAATATCTTTCATTTTCAAAAGTGTGTTTTATTTATCTCTTTTGTTTCCATAATTTGCTAAAAGCATCAAACTACAAATTAATTTTTCTCCTGAATTATAACTTGAGAATCTTAAATTAAGGTATTCTCCCTACAACTGTTTTAATTTTATCAAACATTTTTATAAACCAATTTAAGACAAACTCTGAAGCAAGATATTTAATTGTATCAAATATTTCTATTAACCAAATTAAGGTAAACTCTAGAATGGTATATTTTAATAACACAATATGAACACTCAAATTAATCTATATTAGTCCAGGAAATAAAATAGGAATTGGGAATTGATTGCTCAAATAAACATGTTCAAATAAAAGACTAGATGTTTAATAATGGCTAGATTTAACCATCAAAGCACTGTAGGGGTGGCACATTGCTACTAAGAGGAACGCAAGTCATAAAAAAGTTTGTAACTAGTAAAAGTAATTCAATTATATGAACTTAAGTTGTATGTAAAACCAGAGAAGCATTCTTCTGTGGTCATTAGTTAGTGGAAATTAAATTCTTAGCCATTCAAATGAAACTATTTTAGTTTTGGGAAGGATGAAGCTGTTTTTTTCCACCTGCCCTCTGCATAATGTCTGCCAGACATTTGTCTTGTTTAGAATCAATGTTTTTTATCTGAAAAATGGTAATGATAGTATTACTTATCTTAAATAACATTTGTAAAAACTAAATGATATGCTATATAGAAAGTGCTCAAAGATTATTAGTGTCCTTCTTCACATAGCACTTATAATGTCCAGATACTAAATCCTACATTCGAAATTCAAGAGTCAAATGGCTCTTGAATTTTCCAGGTTGATGACTCACATTAGTGGGTCTCTAATTTATTGAGATAAGTATCTTAGAGAGTTTACAGAAATACAGGTAACCTAACCCAAAATTCAGGGAATCTAATTCAATATGCTTACTATTGAAATTTATCATAGCAAAAATGAATAAAGAAAATGGTATCAGTACTCATTAATAAGGGTAGAATATGTGAAAAGCTTGCCATATTCACATAAAGATCATATTTTAGGAGAATATTTATTTGCCATGTGAAATTATCACAATATGGTACTTAAAAGGAAGGCAGTTTAAAATATGCACTTTCTTATTCTCATTTTGAAGTTTCATGTATGAAAAATGAATCAGGAAGACATACACCAAACCACTAGCAGAGATTGCTCTGGTAGACACTAAAGATTTTTAACGTTAAAATTTTCTGTTCTATATTTTCAAAATATTCTAAAACAAATACATTATTTTAATCAGAAAAAATAGAAAACAAATGTCTTATCAGCAACCAAAGATGGAAAGAATGAGAAGGAATGGTTTTAAAGAAGACCAGAGATTCTTCTATAAATTGTATTCTGCAACACATTCACACATCACTGAGAAAATGCCTAACAATTGGGCCTGATACAGACATTATTCATAGAGAATTCTTAGGATGCATTGTGTCCTTTGGTTATTTTCTTTCTAATTGAAAACTTCCAGTGCTGTATATTTTACAGAAATTTCATCTACATGTGAAATATTGGATGCATTTACATCTGTGTTGGGTTGTAGTTATGAACTGTGGTTTACAAGAGTGCTGCTTCTCTGGTTTGCTGCTTGATTTAGATGATAATGACTTTTATTTGTAACACTTTTTTTGCTTGTTTTGCAGACTATTGCTGTTGTAGCATTTGATTACTTATTATAATCTGTACTTCTCTTTTTCCCAATTTCCAAGAAGAAATCAGGCAATATCATGGAAGGCAAGAATCAAACAGATCTATCTGAATTCATAATCTTGGGATTCTCTAATCTAAATGAATTGCAGTTCTTACTGTTCACCATCTTTTTTCTGACCTATATCTGTACTTTGGGAGGAAATATATTCATTATCTTGGTGACCATGGCTGATTCACACCTACATACTCCAATGTATTATTTTCTAGGGAACTTGGCCTTTCTTGACATCTGCTATACCACCACGAATGTTCCCCAAATGATGGTGCATCTTCTGTCAGAGAAGAAAAACATTTCCTACATGAGATGTGTGGCTCAACTTTTTGCATTTATTTTCTTTGTAGGATCAGAATGTCTCCTCTTGGCAGCAATGGCATATGATCGTTACATTGCAATATGCAAACCCTTAAGGTATTCTGTAATTATGAACAAGACCATGTACAACCAGTTAGCAGCCTCATGCTGGATTGGTGGTTTTCTCAATTCAGTGGTGCACACGGTGTTGACATTCCACCTGCCCTTCTGTGGCAACAATCAGATTAATTATTTCTTCTGTGACATTCCTCCTTTGCTGATCTTGTCCTGTGGGGACACATCTATCAATGAGTTGGTGCTGCTGTGCATTGGGGTCTTCATTGGTTGGACTCCTTTTTTGTGTATTGTCCTTTCCTACCTTTACATAATCTCTGCCATCTTGAGGATCCACTCCTCAGAGGGAAGAAAAAAGGCCTTTTCAACATGTGCCTCCCACCTGATCGTTGTTCTTCTCTATTATGGTAGTGCCATCTTCACATATGTACGGCCCATCTCAGCTTACTCATTGGAGAAAGACAGGCTGATCTCAGTATTGTACAGTGTTGTTACTCCCATGCTAAATCCTATAATTTATACCTTGAGGAACAAGAACATCAAAGAAGCTATGAAAACTGTAGGGAGCAGGTGGCAGCCACCAATTCTATTATTTGATGTGTAGCCTCCCTTACTGTGGTCCATAATTTCATACTAGAAAATTAATTTTTCCCCACAGTTGTTTCTAGTGACACTCAATTTAACAGCTGACTGCATTTCATTGGGCTTAATATTTTGAAATTTTAAAAAAGCTGATTACAATGTAGGGACAAAAAAACAAAGAGTTGGCATACTCAACAAGTGTACACATTCTTGAGCTTTTGATTTCTATGTGAAAGACCTCAATGCTATTCCTTTTAGGTATTATCTTTTTTTATTTTTTCCATTTCTGAATCCTCCATTCAAAGGTAATTCTTCTTTTGCATGCAATGTTTGTTTGATGCAGTTCATTGCTTTGTTTTTTTCTCCTTCTTTATATTACTTACTATATGCTAAATAATGTGAAAGATTGTTCCTCATGTTCCTCATATGAATTTACTATGTTTTCATGCTTCTGGATTTTCTTTCCTTATTGGGTTCATTTTATTTATTTATTTTTTTGAGACAGAGTCTCATTTTGTCACCCTCAGTAAAGCTGTGGTGTCATAGTTCACAGTAACCTCAAACTCTTGGGTTAAATCGATTCTCTTGTCTCAGCCTCCCAAGTAGATGGGGCTACAGGTGCCTGCAACAACACCTGGCTATTTTTAGAAATGGAGTCTCCCTCTGGGTCAGGCTGGTTTTGAACCTGTGAACTCAGGCAATCCATCCATGTTGGCTTCCCAGAGTGCTAGGATTACAGGTATGAGCCACTGTGCCCAGCCTATTTGGTTCTTTTTAATAAAACAACATCACCAATAGATTAAATTCACATTATGCAGATTTTGGCAAAGAAATGTAGTCGTGATGAAGCAATATTTTACCTCTAGATCTGTTGGCTATTAATTTTAGCTTTACCAACTGGTGCATGAGCCAAAGTCAATTTATTTCCATGTTAAACAAAGACACTGTCCCAGTTCCAGTTCATGTGCCTTCCTTACTCTGCCCCCAAAGTGGAATATCATAAAGGGATTTTTTTTTTTTTAATTCAGGGAACTTTATTGATGTTACATGACAACATGTCAAGGTGGGGCTCCCTAGGCCCCTCCCATTCTTTACGGGGTCTGGTGTGGAAACTGTGTTGAGGGGAGATTCTCAGTGAGGTGGGTGACTGAGTAGGCAGGGGCACCCCAGCAGCTAAGGGCCTTTCTCTTCCTCTCGTTCTCTGGTTGGGGCTGGTGGTCTGGGGGTTCCTACTCCTTGGAGGCCATGTGGGCCATAAGATCCACCACCCATTATTGTAGCCAAATTCATTATCATACCAGGCAATGAGTTTGACAAAGTGATCATTGATGGCAATGCCAGCCCCAGCATCAAAGGTGGAAGAAAGGGGGTCACTGTTGAAGTCAGAGGAGACAACCTGGTGCTCGGTATAACCCAGGATGCCCTGGAGGGGGCTCTCTGATGCCTGCTTCACCATCTTCTTGATATCATCGTATTTGGCAGCCTTCTCCAGATGGCAGGTGAGATCCACAACTGACATATTGGCAGTGGGGACATGGAAGGCCATGCCAGTAAGCTTCCCATTCAGCTTAGGGATAACCTTGCCCACAGCCTTGGCTACACCAGTTGAGGCAGGGATGATGTTCTGGAGAGCCCTGCGACCATTACGCCACAACTTCTCAGAGGGGCCATCCACAGTCTTCTGGATGGCAGTGATAGCATGGATTGTGGTCATGAGTCCCTCCACAATGCTGAAGTTGTCATGGATGACCTTAGCCAAGGGGGCTAAGCAGTTGGTGGTGCAGGAGGCATTGCTGACAATGCTGAGGCTGTTTTCGTACTTCTCATGGTTCACACCCATCACAAACATGGGGGCATTAACAGGAGGGGCAGAGATGCTGACCCTTTTGGCACCCCCCTGTAAGTGAGCCCCAGCCTTCTCCATGGTGGTGAAGACGCCAGTGGACTCCACAACATACTCAGTGCCTGCCTAACCCCATTTGATTTTGGAGGGATCTCGCTCCTGGAAGATGGTTATGGGATTTCCATTGATGACAAGCTTCCCTTTCTCAACCTTGACTGTGCCATAGAATTTTCCATGGATGGAATCATACTGGAACATGTAGATCATGTAGTTGAGGTCAATGAAGGGGTCATTGATGGTGGCAATATCCGCTTTGCCAGAGTTAAAAGCAGCCCTGACGACCAGGCGCCCAATACAACCAAATCCGTTTATTCCGACCTTTGCTTTCATCATGGTGCCTCAGGGATGCAGCTGGTGCTGCACTAGAAGAAGCGGCTGTCTGACAAACGGGAGGACCAGAGAGCTCATAAAGGGATTTTTCTAAAAATAAATCCACATGACAGTTTATGTTACAGGGTGTCTTAAATTTAGGAAATCTTTTTCTAAAAACTTAAAAAACAGAATTAGATGAAATACACACAAAAAAGTTTTTTTGGAGGGAGAATAAACATTCTTGGTTATAGAGTAATTAAATTTAGAAAAAGAGGTAGGAATATATATGTTGAAAATAAAAGTATGAAATTTCTGCTTCTTAAAAACTTTTTTATGTTTTTCTCTTTTTCCTATTTTTTTTTTTTTTTGAGACAGAATGTTCCTCTGCTGCCCCAAGCTAGTGTCTTGGCGTCAGCCTACTTCACAGCAACTTCAGACTCCTGGGCTCAAATGATCATCTTGCCTCTTCAAATAGCTGGGACTACAGGTGCCTGTCACAATGCCCAGCTAATTTTTCTATTTTTTAAGTAGCAATGGGGGCTCACTCTTGCTCAGATTGGCTTCAAACTTCTTTTGCTCAAGATATACTCCTGCCTCCAGAGTGTTAGAATTATAGGCGTGAGCCATTGTGCCTGACGTGAACTGTTCTAAAAATTAAAAAAAATTTTTAAACTCTATCAACTTATACACTCGTCATTTAATTATATTTATAATCCATGTATTTAATACAGGGTGACCATAGAGTTCATTAAAGGCCACTAAATTGCACATGATCTTTATGGCCACCCTGTATATACTACCTATTCTATGATCTGATCTCCTGCGTACACTCTAGATAATCCTTCTCTAGATAAGACTTGATTTTTCCTGACTATATACCACCTCTATGACCATTCCCTTAATTTGGAATTCCTATCTCTACAATTCTTTATTTAAAATTCTCTTGATTCTTTATAGTTTCATTCAACATCACTGTAACCAACATCAAAAGTGTTTTCTCTTCCTTTTTAAATCATCTGGCACTAACTGAAATGGTGGTGGTAGTGGTGATGGTGAGAATTCTTTGACCAATCTATTTAAACTTACAAACTCTCACTATCCCCTGGTAACTTTTGATAACTCTACTTTGTGTCTTTCCTTTTACAGCAGTTATCAAAAGTTATTTTTATCTGATTTATGTGTCCTATTCATGTTTTTATCTTCAGGTCCAAGAATAATTCCTACCTTAGAGTAGGTGCTGAGTAGATCCCGTTGAATATGAATGTACCAAACTATCATGACATTGAACATCACATAGTATTTGTGTGTGAAAGTCTTTGTTTTCTTCTTATTTTGTATGCTTCTAGTGAACACACATCTTATAAGAAGTATACATCCAGGTATTCCCTATAACTCAAAAGTTTGACATTTTACTCACTGTGGGATATTATTCAAGGATATTATGTTCAGGAAATAAATGAATAAACAGAGAATGAAGGGTAAAATTTAGTCAGTTGTAATGTTTAATTCAAGTTAAAATAAACTTTTTTAGTCACATTTCTCTTTTAGTTGGTCAGAAATTTTCTTTTGTCAACATATTCTTATCAACATTTCTTGTCAGTAGTTCTCATCAACTATTCCAAAAGTGGAAACATCCAAGGCTCATTCTTTGACAATATTCTCTCTGTCTCATGTGGTCTACCTCTTTCACTTTTTGCTTTTAATATTAACCCTATGCCAGAAATTTTCACTTTATAAATGTATAACTTTTTGTTGTATCTTAAATTTAACCAAGTCTCAGAATGCCATGTGATACATGTGATATTTTAATCTGAACTCTTTTCATCCTTTTTTAAAATCAGTACCATTATAATTCTCATATTCTGTTTATGTCACATTAGCTTTCTTTCCTTCCTGAAATGCTCTTCCAATGATTAGTTAGCAGCTCTGAATAAACGTAGCATTTACAAAAAAATTTGTAACTTTTGACTTTCAATGTGCTTACATGTCCAAATAAGAGAAAAAAACTCTCAATTCAAGGTGGGGGGAGGAGGAACCAGGGAAGGGAGTGAACAAAGGAGAAGGGATTGGTGTGCTTCCACTGAATGGGCACAATGTAAAGGTATATGACACACATTTTGGATGTGGGACACAAGTACAAGAGGGATTCTACCTAACATATGCAAATATTGTAAAGTAGTTGTTTGTACCCTCATGTTAACCTACAATAAAAAAATAAAAATAAAGCAATAAAATAAAAAAGAATATTTTGTTTTTTTTCTTTAATTTTTTTAATTATTAAATCATAGCTGTGTACATTAGTGCAATCACGGGGTACAATGTGCTGGTTTCATATACAATCTGAAATGTTTTCATCAAACTGTTTAACATAGCCTTCAGGGCATTTTCCTTGTTATGGTATGAAGACGTTTGTATTCTGCATTTAGTAAGTTTAGCCTGTATGCTTCCAAGATGCGCCATAGCTATGGCCCCACCAATTACCCTCCTTCCACCCCAACCTCCCCTCTTTCCTCTCCTCTCTTTCCCCTTTCCCCATATTCTTGTGCTATAGTTGGGTTACAGCTTTCATATGAAACCTGTAAATTAGCTTCATAGTAAGACTAAATACATTGGATACTTTTTCTTCCATTTTTGAGATACTTTGCTAAGAAGAATCTGTTCCAGCTCCATCCGTGTAAAACATGAAACAGGTAAAGTCTCCATCTTTCTTTAAGGCTGCATAGTATCCCATGGTATACATGTACCACAATTTATTAATCCATTCATGGGTCGATGGGCACTTGGGCTTCTTCCAT
>CAUYON010159725.1:0-11215 GCA_963573935.1 Arctocebus calabarensis | reverse complement strand
GTGCTGTGGCATCACAGCTCACAGCAACCTCCAATTCCTGGGCTCAAGCGAGTCTTCTGCCTCCGCCTCCCAAGTAGCTGGGACTACAGGCGCCCACCACAACGCCTGGCCATTTTTTGGTTGCAGCCATCATTGTTGTTTGGCAGGCCCGGGCTGGATTCGAACCTGCCAGCTCAGGTGTACGTGGCTGGTGCCTTAGCCCATTGAGCTACAGGCACCAAGCCATGTAATCCAATTTTAAAAGCAGCACTTTGTTCTTCATGTACTTGGTCAATAAAGCAAACCTTCCAAATACCAAGGGACACTTGCATACCTCTTTAAAAAATAGAGACTGATACTCTTATCCCTAAGCCCTTAGATATCTGTTTTTCCCTACTTGAAGAAGCTTAAAGCAGGTGTCTGCATTTGCATTTTCAACTCAACTGATGGCAAAACAAAACAAACTACAGCTGCCACTACCCCCACCAGAAGTGCACATTAAAATGAGATCTTTTTTATTCCATCAGATTGAAAGACATTGAAAAAGATACCATTCATTGATGACACAGGTGTGGGGAAATAGGTCCTCTTGCATCCTCTTGGTGAGAGAGAGCTGCCAAAACCCTTCTGGAAATTCGTCTAGCAGTAGGCATTAAAATTTACCAGGTACATTTGTTTTGATTAAGTAATGCCACATTTTTAGGAGTCTGTTGTACAAAAATAAAAGCCCTGCTATATTAGGGATGTATCCTTAACTCCTCTGAATATTTCCTTCATTTGACTGAAACTTTACTATCCCCTGAGGACTCTGTCTCCTTTTTTTTTATTCTCACTTTTGGACAATTCTTTTTTCCTTCTCTGCTTAACCTTTTGTGGACCACTCAGAAACAAAATGTGCCTACATACATCATTTGCACCAAACAAACTTGCTTGAACACATACAGGCATTCTTCACAGTCAAAAGATTAAAAAGTCCACCTTCAACGTAGAGAAAATTAAAAGAGTTTCTATCAGTGATAATGTCCAGGATTAGAACTTTGGTTTGGGTGTTTCTCTTTTTTTTTTTTTTCTTTGAGACAGAGCCTCAAGCTGTCACCCTGGGTAGAGTGCCATGGCATTACAGCTCACAGCAATCTCTAATTCCTGGGCTCAAGCGAGTCTCCTGCCTCCGCCTCCCAAGTAGCTGGGACTACAGGCACCCGCCACAACGCCCGGCCATTTTTTGGTTGCAGCCTTCGTTGTTTGGCGGGCCCAGGCTGGATTCGAACCCGCGAGCTCAGGTGTACATGGCTGGCACCTTAGCCCGTTGAGCCACAGGTGCCGAACCAGGTGTTTCTCTTTTTTAAAATGGGCACATAGTTATTTGTATTGGTCCTCCTTACTTACCTATAGTTGAAAACAAATTAACATTTAGGAGTCAGAGTGTTAAGGTAAGAAAGAGGAGAAAAGGGGGTCAGCGTAGTAGCTCATGCCTGTAATCCTAGCACTCTGGAAGGTTGAGGTAGGAGGATCCCTTGAGCTCAAGAGGTGGAGACCAGCCTAAATAAGAGAGACACCCATCTCTACTGAAAATAGAAAAAGACCAAGGCTAGGCACGATGGCTCATGCCTCTAATTTGGGCACTCTGGGAGGCCACACCGGGTGGATTACTTGAGCTCATGAGTTCGGGACCAACCTGAGCAAAATCAAGACCCCTGTTGCTACTGAAAATAGAAAAAAATTGAGGCAAGAGGATCGCTTGAGGCCAAAGAGTTGGAGGCTGCTGTGAGCTATGATGCCATGGCACTCTAACCAGGACGACAGTTAGAGACTCTGTCTCAAAAAAAAAATAAATAGAAAAAAATTATCTGAGCATTGTGGTGGGTGTCTCTAGTCCCAGCTACTCAGCTGAGGCAGGAGGATCCCTTGAGTCCAGAAGTTGAGGTTGCTGGGAGCTAGGCACTCTAGCCTTGGGCAACAGAATGAGACTCAGTCTCCATTTAATAAAAGAAAAACAGGAAAGGGAATCTAGAGTTCTGGGTCAAACTGGATCAAATCTCACTTATAATTAACCTTGCGTAACTTACTGATTAACACCAGACCTACCCCATTTGCTTATTTAGAGGATTTACTACACTGTGGATCTAGAACAATTGGGTCAAAGTAAGTGTTCAATAAATGTTTAAACAACATCATAACAATATCTTAAAGTTTCTTGGCTCAGGACCTGTAGCTCAGCAGCTAGGGTATCAGCCACATAGACCAAGAGCTAGTGGGTTCAAATCCAGTCCAAGCCTACCAAACAACATTGTTGACAGTTACAGCCAAAAAATAGCTGGGCATTGTGGCAGGCGCCTGTAGTCCCAGCTACTTGGGAGGCTGAGGCAAGAGAATTGTTTGAGGTTGTTGAGAGCTGTGATGCCACAGCACTTTACCCAGAGTGACATAGTGACACTCTGTCTCAAAAACAAAAAAAACTTCAAATCTCAAAAGTTTTATCACACTGTATCAGACTATACCATTCAATATCCTTTCCTCGTTGGGGTCATTTTTCTCACTCTCAATCATTTCCTTTATTATTACTTTTTTTTTTTTTTTTGAGACAGAGTCTCATTTTGTCACCTTCAGTAGAGGGCTCTAGCCTCACAGCTCGCAGCAACCTCCAGCTCTCAGGCTTAGGCGAGTCTCTTGCTTCAGCCTCCCAAGTAGCTAGGACCATAGGCACCTGCCACAACACCCGGCTATTTTTTATTGCAATTTGGCCTGGGCCAGGTTTAAACCCACCACTCTTGGTGTATGGGGCCAGCACCCTACTCACTGAGCCACAGGCGCTGCCCTAATCATTGCCTTTAATTCTCTAAAATTTTAGCTTCTGGGTTCATTCTGTCTGGCGTCCTGGTAATCTTACTGTTTGCATAGTTGTTCTAATACTTTGGTCTTTCTTTTCCTTGTCTACAACTCCTCCAATGATCTCTACCCTACCTCAGCCATTCACTGCTGGGATCAAACCCTGGACTTTACCATTGTCAAAAACTGCAAGCCCTTCCACAATCTATCATTTTCCTGCCCTTTCAGCTTCTTCCTTCTAATCCCTTGTCTGTAACAATTCTTCAACCTTCCCAGTACCTACAATCCATTGATCCTAATAACTTTTCACTGCGCCTCAGTGCACCTTATGTCCCCATTTCCCATCTTATCCATTATAAATTCTATAGTCAAATACTATAATCAATCTTTTGTATTTCTAGTATGATCATATCCCCTTAAACTAAATCACAATTCTTTTTTTCTTTTTAATGTTGGGGATTCATTGAAGGTACAAGAAACCAGGTTACACTGATTGCATTTGTTAGGTAAAGTCCCTGTTACAATCGTGTCTTGCCCCCAAAAGGTGTGGCACACACCAAGACTCCACCCCCTCCCTCCTTCTCTCTCTCTGCTCTTTCTTTCCCCACCCCTCCCTCCTCCTTTCTCTCTCTGCTCTCCCCTTCCCCCACCCCCACAGTATCATTAATTGTCATTAATTGTCCTCATATCAAAATTGAGTACATAGGATTCATGCTTCTCCATTCTTTTGATGCTTTACTAAGAATAATGTGTTCCACTTCTTCCTTCATCCAGGTTAATACAAAGGAGGTAAAGTCTCCAACTTTTTTTTTTTTTTTTTTTTTTTTTGGAGTTTTGTTTTGGTGGGGTGGGTTTGTACCTGCCCCCTCCCGCATATGGGGCCAGGGCCCTACTCCTTTGAGCCACAGGCACCGCCCAAGTCTCCAACTTTTTTAATGGCTGAATAGTATTCCATAGTGTACATATACCACAGCTTGTTAATCCATTCCTGGGTTGGTAGAATGGATTGGGCTGTTTCCACATTTTGGCTATTGTAAATTGAGCTGCAATATAGTCTAGTGCAAGTGTCCTTATGATAAGAATATTTTTCCTTCTAGGTAGATGCCCAGTAATGGGATTGCAGGATCAAATGGGAGGTCTAGCCTGAGTGGGTTCTCCATACTTCCTTCCAAAAAGGTTGTATTAGTTTGCAGTCCCTCCAGCAGTGTAAAAGTGTTCCCTTCTGTCCACATCCACGCCAGCATCTGTAGTTTTGAGATTTTGTGATGTGGGCCATTCTTGCTGGGGCTAGATGGTATCTCAGAGTGGTTTTGACTTGCATTTCTCTAATAATTAAGGATCATGAGCATTTTTTCGTATGTTTGCTAGTCATTCGTCTGTCTTCTTTAGAGAAGGTTCTATTCATGTCTCTTGCCCATTGATAATAGGATTGTTGGCTTTTTTCATGTGGATTAATTTGAGTTCTCTATAGATCCTAGTTACCAAATTTTGTCTGATTCAAAATATGCAAATATCCTTTTCCATTGTGTAGGTTGTCGATTTGCTTTGGTTGTTGTCTCCTTAGATGTACAGAAGCTTTTCAGTTTGATTCAGTCCCATTTGTTTATTTTTGTTGTTGCAATTGCCACGGCAGTCTTCTTCATGAAGTCTTTCCCTAGGCTAATATCTTCCAGTGTTTTTCCTATGCTTTCTTTGAGGATTTTTATTGTGATACGCCTTAAATTTAAGTCCTTTATCCATCTTGAATCATTGTGAGCAGAGAAAGGTGTGGGTCCAGTTTCAGTTTTTTACATGTGGATACCCAGTTCTCCAAGCACCATTTATTGAATAGGGTGTCCCCGAAGGTATGTTCTTGTTTGGTTTATCGAAGATTAGGTGATTGTTAAGATGTTAGTTTCATTTCCTAGTTTTCTATTTGATTCCAAATGTCTATGTCTCTATTTTTGTGCCAGTACCATGCTGTCTTGACCCCTATGGCTTTGTAGTGCAGCCTAAAGTGTGGTATGATGATGCCCCAAGCTTCATTTTTATTACTAAGAACTGCCATAGCTATACAGGATTTTTTCTGGTTCCATACAAAACACAATCATTTTTTCCAAATCTTGAAAGTTGGTATCTTAATAGGGATGGCATTGACTAGGTAGATTGCTTTGGGAAGTATAGACATTTTAAAATGTTGATTCTTCCCAGCCATGAGCATGGTATGTTCTTCCACTTGTTAATATCCTCTGCTATTTCTTTTCCTAGGATTTCATAATTTTCTTTATAGAGGTCCTTCGCCTCCTTTGTTAGGTATATTCCTAGGTATTTCATTTTCTTTGAAGCTATGGTGAAGGGAGTTATGTCCTTAATTAGCCTCTCATCTTGACTGTTATTGGCGTATACAAAGGCTACTAACTTATGGACATTGATGTTATATCCTGAGATATTACTGTATTTTTTTGATGACTTCCAGGAGTCTTGTGGTTGAGTCTTTGGGGTTCTCTAAGTATAAGATCATATTGTCAGCAAAGAGGGAGAGTTTGACCTCCTCTCCTCCCATTTGGATGCCCTTTATTTCCTTGTGTTGCCTAATTGTATTGGCTAGAACTTCTAGCACTATATTGAATAGTAGTGGTGACAGAGGACAACCTTGTCTGGTTCCAGTTGTAAGAGGAAAAACTTTTAGTTTTACTCTACTCAGTAAAATATTAGCTGTGGGTTTGTCATAGATAGCTTCAATCAGTTTCAGAAATGTGCCACGTATGCCTATACTCTTTAGTGTTCTAATTAGGAAAGGATGTTAGATTTGTTGGAGTTTCTCCAAGACACATTGTGATGAACCTGTACAAAGTCAAGCAAAAGAAAAGATTCTTCAAGGTGGCAGGAGTAAGCACCAGTTGACTGACAGGGGCAAATCCATCAGGGTGACTACAGACTTCTCTAATGAAACTTTCCAAACAAGAAGACAATGGTCATCTACCTTAAATATATTTAAGCAGAACAATCTCCAGTCTAGAATTCTATATCCTGCTAAGCTAGCTTTAAAATTGACGGAAAAATCAAATCATTTACTGATATACAAACATTGAGGAAATTTGGCACAACAAGACCAGCTCTATAGGTAATACTTCAACCTGTTCTATACACTGATAATCTCAATGGATCAACAGCTTCCTGAGGACAGTTTCTGACTACCTTGCTATGAGCAGCGCAACTCAAACAGTAATATAGCTTCACATAGAGGTTGGGAAGCACATAGGCATTGAAGACACTCACAGCTGTGGCCTCCATTATGTTCTGAATGATGAACTTCTTTATAGCTTTGTCTTGGGCATGCATTGGGTGCAGTTCATGCAGCGAATAGGTTGCACATGGCCACGGCCCTTTTTGGCATGACCATTTTTCCTTCTTTTCTTGTCATCTTCGAAGCAAGGATGTGAAAGAGCTGCCCTAGGCGTTTTGACTCAACACTAGGGTCCAGTTTTATAACCTGTAGCTTATCTTAGAAAAGAAATTGACACAAAGGATGGCCACATTGACTGTGGGTTGTAGCAGCTGTAGCCCTCTTAACCCCAGAAGCAACTAAGCTAACTTTGGGAAGAGACTTCATTTTTTACACATCTCATGAAAACTTTATGGCAGTCTTTTCATTTTGGCACTGAAAATACCTATCAAGTGGCTAAAGCTCTTTTTAATGGGAAAAATTTATTTAAAACCATAAAACAGATAACAAGGACTTATGAGGTATGTTAGAGAAACAATCCTTCAAATCATCATCTAGCACCCCCAGATATAAAAAAAACAAGGTAAATATCCAGGTAAAGTTTGGCAAATAGATTTCATTCATCTCCCTAAGGTACATGACATACAATATTTATTGGTATTTGTGGATGCTTTTAGTAATTGGGTTGAAGCATTCCCTTGCAGAACAGAAAAGGCCCAGGAACTTGTATAGGCTTTAGTACATGAGATTATTCCTAGGTATAGACTCCCTCAGTGTTTGCCAAGTGATAATGTGCCTGCCTTCAGAGAAGCTGTCACACAGGGAATATCTATAGCTCAGGGCATAAAATATCATCTACATTGTGACCCCTGGATCACTTTCCCTCTGGAGAAACCCTAACTGCCCTCTTCTGGTTCAGCAGGAAGCAGTTAGATCGAGTATTTGGCCTTTTTTCCCTATGCAGTTAGAGTTTCTACTGGGAGAGGGAGAATTGATACTGGGTGGGTGGTGCCCCAGCCAGCTTCCCAGAGCTGGGGGAGGACCTGTCATCTCTGCCTTGGGGTATTAGTGGTGGAGGCAGCCAGTACCAAGGAGGCTCCAGTGGCCAGAGGGGTCAGACAACTGTGTGTGTGTGTGGGAACACCTCCAGGTTGCCAGTCCAGGGAGTGCTGTGGAGTCTCTGCCCCTTCTGTCTCCCTCCCCTTGCACTTGGTTGAACAGGGAAACCCACATTTCCCAGGCCTGGTCAATTTCATGTAGGGTACCCAGACGTGGTAAATTTCGTGTAAGTTTCCTAGGCCCTGGTAGGCAAGAGATCCTTGAATCCCTTAGTTTGTTGGGCTATACACACCCCTAGACAAAGGACTTAGAGAGGAGATTTTCTGACCTGAGTTTTTCCCTCTGTCAGAAGCTCTGGTTCTCTCTTTGTATTCTTTTCTATAAAATAAATCTCGTCTTACTACTGATCTGTGGTCCATGGATTCATTCTTTAAATCCCTGACACCAAGGACCTACTGAAGAGGAAATTCCAGTATCACTAGTATTACAAGTGTGAGCCATTACTATTGGCTGCGGTTATTTTTCTTGACTGGACATTTATTTCAGGTTATTGTATTTATGTATCAATAGTGCATTCTTTTTTCTTTTCTTTTCTTTCTTTTTTTTTTTTTTTTGGAGACAGAGTCTCACTATTTCACCCTCCGTAGAGTGCGGTAATGTCACAGCTCACAGCAATCTCCAACTCTTGGGCTTAACCGATTTTCTTGCCTCAGCGTCCCAAGTAGCTGGGACTACAGGTGCCCGCCACAATGCCTGGCTATTTTTTGTTGCAGTTGTAATTGTTAGTTAGCTGGCCTGGGCCGGATTCGAACCTACCAACTTCTGTGTATGTGGCTGGCACTGTAACCACTGTGCTACGGGCGCTGAGCCTTTTTATTCTCTTTTTGCTTTTTTTTTTTTTTTTTTTTTTGGAGAGACAAAGTCTCACTTTATTGCCCTCAGTAGAGAGTTGTGGCATCACACAGCTCACAGCAACCTATAACTCCTGGGCTTAGGTGATTCTCTTGCCTCGGCCTCCCGAGTAGCTGGGACTACAGGCGTCTCTTTTTGCTTTTTAAGGGTGCACTTAAATTTGTTTTGTATACGTAGAGGGGTGCAAACACTTTTACTGTAAATTTTAGAACATTTTCATCTTCCCCAAAAGAAACTTTGTACACATTAGCCATTTCCTCCAATCCTGCTGCCTCTCAGCTCTAGGCAACCATTTATCTGTTTTCTGTCTTTATAGATTTGGCTGTTCTGGACATTTCTTATGAATGGAATCATCTGTGGTATTTTGTGAATGGCTTCTTTTACTTAGGATAATTTTTTCAAGGTCCATTTATGTTATAGCATGTATCAATACTAATACTTCATTCCTTATTGCTGAATAATCTCTCCCATTTTATGGATAGACCACATTTATTCATCCATTCATTGGTTGATGGACATTTGGGTTGTTTTCCACCTTTTGGCTTCTATGAATAATGCTGCTATGAATATTCATGTACAAAGTTTGTGTGTGGACATATGGCTTAACTTTTACTGGAAAGTGAGATGGATAGAATCATTATCCTTTCTTTATTCAGCATTTGTTGTTTTTAAAGAATCATTATCCTTAGTTTGGGTGCAGTGGCTCACAGCTATAATCCTAGCACTCTAGAGGACCAGCCTGAGAAAAAGAGTGAGGCCCCATCTCTAAAAGTAGCCAGGCATTGTGGTGGGTGCATGTAGTCCCAGTTACTGTGGAGGCTGAGGCAAGAGGATTGCCTGAGCTCAGGAGTTTGAGGTTGCTGTGAACTATCACTCTATGGGACTCAATCAACGGTGACCAAAAAAAAAAACCAAAACCCAAAGACTTATTATCTTTATTTTACAAACAAGGAAACTGGGGTTCAGAGAGGACAGAGGATTTGTCCGATGTTGCATAGCTGGTACGTGGCAGAGCCAGACAACTTGAATCCTAAACTTCTGATTCTGATTTCAGTGTGCTTTCTCTTATATGACAGTGGATTCAAGCTAAACATAATCTGAATGGTTTTTGTTACTCTTTACACCTCCATCTGTCACCCCAAACCTTAAGAAGATGTAAAAGCAAGGGGCTTAGAGTCAGTTAGGTACTGGAACCAGACAATACCAGGTCCCCCAAACTGTCAAAATTTCTGAAACTTAATGAGCTTGTTGAATTCATATTAGTAACTTAAAATAGATCTTGGTTAGGAGTATTTGCATCACAGAAAACAGCATGTAACAAATAAGCATTACCTCCCCTCCCCTTCAGCCTGTTAAACATTTGTCAGTACATCACTGCTGTAAATGATTTTGAAGATTATTTGAGCTGTGAAATGGTGGTTATCTATGTAATTTGTACAAATTTGGCTGAACAGGTACATCCTATGCGCATTGAGAGCAATGCAAATTAATAACCATTAACATACAGCAGTATTTAGAAATAACAGGAAGTCAATGTGCCAATCAAAAACTTCTGAGGATTTGAGAAGCTGGGGCAGGAGGATCATCTGAGGCAAGAAGTTTAAGACAAGCCTGGGCAACATAGGGAAACTTCTTCTCAAAAAACAAAACAAAAAAGAAAACTAAATCAGGAGGAAAATTGCCTTTTATATTTACTCAGTTATTTATCATTTCTAATGTTTAGATTCCTTTCTGAAGATTTTACTCCCCTTCTGGCATCATTTCTATTCAGCTTTCAAAACTCCTTTGCTGCTCTGTTGGTGATGAATCCTCTCAGTTGTGTTTATCTGGAAATATCCTCATTGCACCTTCATTCTTTTATTTATTTATTTATTTATTTATTTAATTTATTTATTCTTTTTTGTTTGTTTGTTTGCAGTTTGGCCAGGGCTGGGTTCGAACTCACCACCCTTGGTATATGGGACCAGCACCCCACTCACTGAGCCACAGGCACCACCCTATTTATTTTTTTGAGACAGAGTCTCACTATGTCACCCTTGGTAGAGTGCCGTGGCGTCACAGCTTGCAGCAACCTCAAACTCTTAAGCTATTCTCTTGCCCCAGCCTCCCAGTAGCTGGGACTATAGGTGTCTGCCACAGTGCCTGGTAATATTTTTGTTGCAGTTGTCATTGTTTAGCTGGCCTGGGCTGGGTTCAAACCTGCCAGCCTGGGTGTATGTGGCTGGCACCATAACCACTGTACTACAGGCACCAAGCCTGCACCTTTATTCTTATTTTTTTTAAAAAGAAGCTTGAATCACATACCATGCAGTTTACCCATTTTAAGTGTACAATTCAATAGATTTTAGTATAATCACCATACTCAATTTTAGAGTATTTTCATCACCTCAAAATGAAATCCCATGTTAGCTATTCCTCCTTTCCCTCACTCCTCTATTCTCACATTCAGCACAATCCTAAGCAACCATTCATCTACTTTGTCTCTATAGATTCTCCCGTTCTTGCTGAGTGTGGTGGCTCACACCTGTAATCCGAGCGACTCAAGAGGGTGAGGTGGAGAGATCACTTGAGCAAGACAAATTTCTACAACAGTGAGAATAATTATCCAGGTATGGTTGTTCATCCTGTAGTCCCAGCCCCTTCCCAGTCTGGGTGAGAGAGCAAGACCTGGATTAAAAAAAAAAAAAAAAAAGATTTCCTATTCAGCACATCTCACGTGAATGGAATTATGTAATGTGTGGTCTTTTGTGATTGTCTTAGCATGATGTCATCAAGGTTTATCCATGCTGTAGCATGTATCAGTGCTTCATTCTCTCTCTCGATATATAATTTCTTTTTTTTTTACATATACATGTGCTTATTTGGTTTCCACTTTTTGCCTTCACAAAATCAAAAAGGCTTAAAATTTAATAACAATAGCAATGTTTAAGATAAGGACTAGAAACAAAAACCTCGTAAAGAATGAACGAAGATAAATACATTCAGAAAAGAAATCAGATGATTGCTGCAATGAAATATTGAGCAATAATAATAATAATAATGTAAAAAAAGTAACATTCATATCGTCAGATAAGAGTATGTCTATTATAGAGGGGGAGGAGCCAAGATGGTGGTCTGTAGCCAGCTTTCTGCAGACGCTCCTGTCCAGAAGGAGAGTTAAAGGACAGAAATTTAGCGAGAAAGCCAACGGTTTGGAGCTGAGCCAAGAGACAAGGTCGAGGAACGCACATCAAC
>CAUYON010159721.1:0-29511 GCA_963573935.1 Arctocebus calabarensis | reverse complement strand
AGTAGCTGGGACTACAGGCGCCCGCCACAGCGCCCGGCTAAGCTTCACAATTTCTAACAACTTAACCTTAACAGTGCTTTGTACTGTCTATAATACTGTATTCTATAGTAAGAGTCCAAGAGACCCAGATTTGACTGGATCTAACAGTTAACCAGATACATATCTTTGGGCAAGTTATTTAACCTAATGGGGAAAAACAGTAGCTCCAAAGAGTTATTTGTAAGGATTAACCAGTCACTTCTGGTTCTGGAACAAGAGGAAGTAGAAATACTTGGCCCTATTTTTCTCATTAAGTACAGCTAAAAACCTTGGATGTTACATATAAAAGAAGACTGAAGGTGGAAAGGTAGTAGACAAACTAGAGACAGCAGGATCTACCCATCTAGCAGGTGTGGGTGTCACCAGAGACCAAGTTGGGAACCCTATCCCCCCACTTGGCAGGAATGAAGTAGCATCCCTTTAGATAGCCAGCAAACAACAGAAGTTCTAAATAAAATATGGAATCTCACACAACATAATGCCTAAAATGTCCACAATATAAAGTCACTTACCATATTAAGAAAAAGGAAAATCACAACTCCAGTGAGAAAAGAAAATCAATAGATGTCAACACTGAGATGACAAAGATATTGGAATTATCTGATAAGGATTTTAAAGGAGCCATCATAAAAATGCTTCAATGAGCAATTATGAACATGCCTGAAACAAATAACTAGAAAATGTCAACAACAACAAAAAAATAGAAAATCTCGTCAAAGAAATGGAAGATATAGAAAAAAAACAAATGGAATCTTTAGAACTGAAAAATGTAGTAACTTAAATGAAAACTCATTAGATGAGCTCAACAGTAAAATGAAGATGACAGAGGAAAGAATCAGTAAACTTAAACACAGAACAATAGAAATTACCCCATCTGGCCAGGCACAGTAGCTCATGCCTAACACTCTGGGAAGTCAAGGCCAGAGGACTGCTTCAGCTCTAGAGTTTGAGACCAGCCTAAGCAAGAGTGAGACCCCATTTCTACTAAAATTAGAAAAACTAGCTGGGCATTGTGGCAGGTACTTCGAGTCCCAGCTACTCAGGAGGATAAGACAAGAGGATTGCTTGAGCCCAAGAGTTTGAGGTTACTGTGAGCTATGATGATGCCACGACACTCTTACCCAGGGCAACAGTCAAACTCTGTCTCGAAAAAAAAAGAAAGAGAGAAAGGAAAAAAGAAATTCTCCAATCTGAAGAACATAAAGACAATAGATTGGAAAAAAATGAACAGAGCCTCAGCAACCTATAAGACGACAACAAACGATAAAGCCAAAGAAATCCACACTGAGACATGGCTTAATCAAACTAGTGAAAGCAAAAGACAAAGGAAAATCTTAAAAGCAGTGAGCTAGAAATGACACATTACCTAAAGTAGAATACCTATCTGAATGACAGAAGATCTCTCATCAGAAACCATGCAAGCAAAAAGGAAGTAGCAAAACAATTTCCAAGTGCTGAAAGAAACAACTGGAATCTCATAATTTGATATCACATGAAAAGATTCTCTGGGAAATCAAGATATTCTCGGATGAAGAAAAACTAAAAGTATTGTTTCCAACAGGCCTATCCTAAAAGAATGGGTAAAGGAAGCTATCTAAACAGAGAGGAAATGATAAAAGGAGGAATCCTGAAATATCAGGAAGAGAGAACAAGGGAAAGAGTAAAATATGGGTAAATACAATACTTCTCCTCTCGAGTTTTATAAACCATTTTTGATGGTTAAAGCAAAACTTACAACATTGCCTAATGTGGTTTTCAAATATTTAATATTGTGGAATATTTAATTAATTACATTATAAACAAGGCAGCATAAAGGCATGTAAACAAAAGTAGAAGTTTCTATTCTTCAGTCAATGTGGTAAAATGACAACACCAGCTGACTAGGGTCTTGTATGCATAACGTAACACTTAGAACAAGTACTGAAGAAATTACACAAAAAGATACATTCAAAAACACTATAGGGGCGGCGCCTGTGGCTCATTAAGTAGGGCATGGGTCCCATAAACCAAAGGTGGCGGGTTCAAACCCGGCCTTCGCTGAACTGCAAAACAGAAAAATAGCCAGGCGTTGTGGTGGGCGCCTGTAATCCCAGCACTTTGGGAGGCCCATGCGGGAGAACAGCTTGGCCAAGATTTTGAGACCAGCCCAAGAAACATAGCAAGACCCTGAGTCCCTAAAAAAAATAAGGAAATCAATTACCTGGGTGTGATGGCATGTGCCTACTTGGGCGGTTGAGGCAGTAAGATCCCGTGAGCCCAGGAATTCAGGTTACAGTGAGCTAAGATTGTGCCACTGAACTCCCATGTGGGCAACACAATTAGACCCCATCTCTAAAAAAAAATTTTTTTAAAGTAACTAGATAAAGAGGAATAAAATAATCCCAAAGGAAGACAGAAATAATTAAGTGCAAAAATCAATGAAATTGAAAACAGAAAGACAATAGAGAAAGTAAATGAAACACAAAAAGCTTGTTCTTTGAAAAGAATCAATAAATGACAGACTTCCAACAAGTCAGACAAATAAAAAGACAGATTTTTAATATCAGGAATGAGATATTATTACAGAGCTTGCAGATATCAAAAAGCTAATAAAGGCAACACCATGAACAATTCTACAAACATAAACTTGACAAGTTAGATTAAATGGATCATTTCTTTGGAAAATACAAACTATTGCAACATACTCAATATAAAACAGATAATTTAAATAGTTTTAGAACTATTAAATAGAATTCATAATTTTTAAAACTCAAAAAAAGATTAAATAGAGATAATTAGCCAAAGTGCTTAGCAGAGTGCCTGATATATTACGTAGTGCTCAACAAACAATAGCTATAACTACTTTATTTAAATCATCACAACCTTTCAGGAAAACTGAGGGAGGATTCACAGAAACAAAATCATGTGCTAATAAGTAACATAGCCAGAATATGAACCCAGATCTAAAACCAGTGTACTTTCCTCTACACTAAAATTTAGAATCCACGGCTCGGTGCCTGTGGCTCAATGGGCTGAGGCACCAGCCACGTACACCTGAGCTGGCGGATTCGAATCCAGCCTGGGCCGCCAAACAATGACGGCTGCAACCAAAAAAAAAAAAAATGGCCAGGCATTGTGGTGGGCGCCTGTAGTCCCAGCTACTTGGGAGGCGGAGGCAGAAGACTCGCTTGAGCCCAGGAATTGGAGGTTGCTGTGAGCTGTGATGCCATAACACTCTATCCAGGGTGACAGCTTGAGACTCTGTCTCAAAAAAAAAAAAAAAAAAATTTAGAATCCACAATACAGCCATCCCCTTGGGGGTGTGTCAATCAATACTTCTTTCATAAATAGGAAATCTGTAAAGGACTGGTTTTTTGTCAAAATGCCAGGCATCAATAAATGCTTGCCAACTAGTTTTCTTCAGTGTATGGCAATGATTCTCAAATGTTAGGGGACATCAGAATTACCTGTTTAAAATACACATTACAGGCTCGGTGCCTGTGGCTCAACGGGCTAAGGCGCCAGCCACATACACCTGAGCTGGCAGGTTCAAATCCAGCCCGGCCTGCCAAACAACAATGACAGCTGCAACCAAAAAATGGCCGGGCGTTGTGGTGGGCGCCTGTAGTCCCAGATACTTGGGAGGCAGAGGCAAGAGACTCGCTTGAGCCCAGGAATTGGAGGTTGCTGTGAACTATGATGCCATAGCACTCAATCCAGGGTGACAGCTTGAGGCTCTGTCTCAAAAAAATAAATAAATAAATAAATAAAATACACATTACAAAGCCAGATCAGTAATTTGCATTTATTTTCTGAGACAGAGTCTCACTCTGTTTCCCTGTGCCATGGTGTCATAACTCACGGCAACTTTGAACTCTTAGATTTAAGTGATTTTCTTGCCTCAGCCCCCCTGAGTAGCTGAAACTACAGGTGCCCACCACAACACCCACCTAGTTTTTCTATTTTTTAGTAGAGATGGGGTCTCACTCCTGCTCAGGCTGGTCTCAAACTCCTGAGCTCAGGTAAGCTACCTGCCTCGGCCTCTAGAATGCTAAGATTACAAGTGTGAGCCACCATGCCCAGCCAACAATGTGCATTTTTAATAAATTCCCAGTCAATGAACCACACTTGGAGAATGACTGAAATAATGATATGTTAGCCTATCTATGCCCTAATAGCGGAAGCTAATATACTCCAAAGAAGGGGAAGGATTCAAGAGAGAATAATAGTCTAATCAGTGAAATTGGAGGATGGGCCTTGCTCACCTACTAAATCAAACACTGTGGCTGGGGCCTATTTATTGTGTGTTTTAATAGGTCTTCCAAGTGATTCTGATGTACACTTAAGTTTGAGAACCACTGTGGTTTTACAAATCAAAGTGTTTTTTCTTTTTTTGAGACGAGTGTATTCTTAAAAATCAAAGTGTTTTTGTAAAATCTAGCTTCTTACAGAAGGAATAAAGCTGTATCATATTTTTCCCACTTTTGAGAACCTGGGCTCTGGAATCAGATAATTCAAAGTTCAAATCCACATTCAGAAAGTCACTTAACTTCCATGAGTTCCAGATTCTCATCAGCAAAATGGAATATTTGTTTCCCTTGCTATAATCTTTTCAGGAAGTAACCTAGCATTATACTCCACAATCCATAATTGGACTTCAAGAAATCTACCCTATGGAAGTCACTAGACTTGTGAACAGATAGATTTCTATTACCAGCACACATTTATGGATTTACAATTTATAAACTTAACTATCATAAGCAATGACAAAGGGTTCCAACTTTAGTAATTTTTTTTCTTTTGTGAGACAGAGTCTTGCTCTGTCACCCAGACTGGAGTACAGTAACACAATCATAGGTTTCTGCAACCTCCAACTCTTAGGCTCCAGCAATCCTCCTGGCTCAATCCCGGAATAGCTGAGACTACAAGTGTGTACCATTATGCCAGGCCTTTTTGCATTTTTTTTTTTTTTTTAGAGACAGGATCGTGCTGTGTTGCCCAGGATGGTCTTGAACTCCTAACCTCAAGTGATCCTCCTGCCATGGTCTCCTAAAGTGCTAGCACTATAGTCATGAGCCACAGTGCTCAACAATATTTAATAATTTTCAATTGTGTTGAAGTACAACTGAAATGGAGCATTGTGAGCCTGGTGTGTATTTTATGTGTATGTGAGCAAAGCATTGAGTAAACAAAAGCACCCACCCACCAAGGACCTGATTCTCAGCTAGGTTCCTTGTTCTGTGGCAGCCCATTAAGAAAAGCATGAGAAGAGATTAAAAATTTGGTTTTTGTCATGAAAAAAAATTGAAACAAGTTAACTTGTGCCAGGGTATGCACAAAAACACAGGACTCACTGTATAAATGAGATTAAATAGGGACCTAGCCCATAAGCCCATTTCCATATTTGTAAGTCTGGAATTCTTAAAGGACCCCTTGTAAATGTCAAGCATCTACTATGCAAAGATGTTCGCCACAATGTTTTTCTTTGTGTTTTAACCAGCACTCATATTAAGATGCAAAACTTTTCCAGAATCCCCAAAATGTACTCACATCACATCATTTATAATATAAAAAGTACAAATAACGTAAGTGTCCAATCATAAAGCAAATGAGGAAATAACCCAGTAATGCATATATATAATGGTATATCAAAAACGAGGTTTATAGTCCCAGCTACTTGGGAGGCTGAGGCAAGAAAATTGCCTAAGCCCAGGAACTAGAGGTTGCTGTGAGCTGTGTGATGCCACGGCACTCTACCGAGGGCGATAAAGTGAAACCCCATCTCTACAAAAAAAAAAAAAAAAAAAAAAAAATCAGGGTTAGCTCGTGAGGTGCTTGTGGCTCAAAGGAATAGAGCGCTGGCCCCATATACCGGAGGTGGCAGGTTCAAACCCAGCCCCGGCCAAAAATTGCAAAAAAAAAAAAAAAAAAAAATCAGGTTTAGCTCAATATTTAACAACCTGGCAAATACTCACATTATAATGGTAAGTAGAAATAAAAAATAGGTTACAAAATAGTATTTATAATACAATCCCATTTTGTAAAAAAATGTTTATACTCTAAGTCAAAACACAAGAGTTAAAACAATAAAAAAAATGAACAGTGGATTATGCCAGACAGTAGACTCATAAGTGACTTTTATTTCCTTCTTTATTCCCTTTCAGTAATTTTTATAATAATCATGTTGTACCTAAATAACCAGAGGAAAGTTAACAACATCACTAAAAAGAAAAATATTGTAGGCCAGTGCCTGTAGCTCAGTAGGTAGGACACCGGCCATATACACTGAGGCTGGTAGGTTAGAACCCAGCCCAGGCCAGCTAAAACAATGACAACTACAACAACAACAAAAAATAGCCAGGCATTGTGGTGGGCACCTGCAGTCCCAGCTACTTGGGAGGCTAAGGCAAAAGAATTAAAGTTTGAGGTTGCTGTGAGATGTGATGCCACGGCACCTCTACCCAGGGCAACAGCTTGAGACTCTGTCTCAAAAAAGAGTTTGAGGTTGCTGTGAGATGTGATGCCATGGCACCTCTACCCAGGGCAACAGCTTGAGACTCTGTCTCAAAAAACAAAAATAAAGAAAAGAAAAGAAAAATATTGGCTCAGGCTTGTAGTCCTAGCACTCTGGGAGGCCAACGCATGAGAATCACTCAAGTTCAGGAGATCGAGACAAGCCTGAATAAGACCAAGACCTCATCTCTACTAAAAAAAGAAAAATTAGCCAGGCATGGTGGTACATGCTTATAGTCCCAACTATGTGGGAGGCTGAGGCAAGAGGATCACTTCAGTCCAGGAGTGTAAGGTTGCAGAGAGCTATGATGACACTACTGCACTCTACCCAGGGTGACAGAACAAGATTCTATCTCAAATAAATAAAAGAAAAATATCTAACTTTCAGACTTGAGAGTAAATTAAATAACTTATGCAACATCCCTGTCATGGGGTCTGGTATACATAAGCACTCAGGAAACATTTATTCCTATTCCTTATTCCCAGAGTAAATAGGAGTTAGGGTATCTAGATTTCAGGTACGAGCCTATATTCCAGTTCTGGACCTTCCCACATACTTCCTGTACAATCCAAAGTAAAGGTCACAGGCAAGAGACGTTTTTCAAGAAGACACATTCATTCATTCAAAAATATACACAGCACCTATTACATGTTTAGCATTGAACTAGGTTCTGAGTACAGCAAATATGAAAAGATGACATTTCTGCCCTCAGGGAGCTCTGGAAAATGAGTAACAGAGACACATTTGTAAGTACAGTATAATGAATAATTTTTTTTTTTTTTTGAGACAGAGCCTCAAGCTATCACCCTGGACAGAGTGCTGTGGCATCACAGCTCACAGCAACCTCCAATTCCTGGGTTCAAGCAAGTCTCCTGCCTCCGCCTCTCAAGTAGCTGGGACTACAGGCGCCTGCTACAACGCCCGGCCATTTTTTGGTTGCAGCCTTCATTGTTGTTTAGCGGGCCAGGGCTGCTTGCTTGATCAGCATTAGCAAAAATATCAGGAATCCTGAAAGACATCTTAATACCCACTTATTTTCAGGGCAAAGGAAAAGCTCCACCTTCTAGGTTTGTCCCCTCTTAAATAAAATAACATGAGGCAATAGATAGAACTCTGTGCCTAGCACACTTAACATGTTCAATAAAGATGAATTTGGATGGTTAAATATGAATTTGGATGCACTGCATGGGGGTGGTCCCTGCTGAGGACAGGATTTTAGCAGCACCAGCACCTTTAGCTTGGTGTTGGGCATGAGAACAGAACACCTACTTTGGAGCTGGAAATTATAGAATCTATACACAACAGGAAAAGGGTACCACATACTGTTTTGTTTTACTCCAGTACACAAAGCCCTCTTAAGACTCTTTCATAGCTGGGGTTTAAATCCCAACAATGGGATATTATAGTTTTATTCCAAACACTAGCATTTCTGGAATCTTGAGTGGACAGTTGCTCATGTGCACACGTGCTTAACTGATGGGGATTCATTAGTAGTTTTACTTAGGCTGTTTTTAACCGTGTATTTATTCTGTTTAATTGAATTTATTTGGATGGCTCTGCAGATAAACACTGTAGCAATAAAATACTGATGCGTTTCTGCCTCCATTTATTGAGGGTATGCAAACTGCTTTACATATTCAGAAAAGATGTATTTGCTATATTTTATAGGTGAAGACAATGAGGCTTAAAGAGCCAAATCAACTTGCCCAAGGTCACTCTGATAGTAAGTTGCAAGGCCACAACTCAAATCCGTGTTTGTTGTACCTAAACATCTCAAAAACGCAGGACTATCTCCCCCAAAGTCAGTGTATGAGGAAAACACAATTGCCTGGATACAAAAAATGATACTTTCTTTGTGGCTGGAAGGGAAAGGGCTTATAATCTAAAATTATATATATTCAAAAGAAGAGTGCAAAGAAGAAATACATAGGGCAAAAGAGAGAAAAAAGGAGAAACCAGAGGCCAATGTCAGCTAGGATCTGCAAAGAGGGATGGAAGAACCTGGTGCCATAAGTGGAGCTGGAATTAATTCTTGGGGGGTGAAGGGGTATCTAGATTTCAGGGTCAGAACCTTAACAGAGCTGAGAAAAGGAGAGAGCAAGTGAACGTACCTGGCCACTGTACCCTGTGCAGCCCTTACCTGCCATGAAACCAATCCTGGCACATGTCACACTCAATCATGAAGCGGGTCACATCATAAGGCAGCCGGCAGAGGCAATACACTGGCACTGAGGCCATCTTCACCCCGCCCTGGAGGTTTCTGCGGCGGGCCAGGTTCGTAGTGTCAAGAGGGGCGGGAGGTGGCAGCACAGAGTCCTCTCTGGATAATGGCTGGGCACAAACAACACTTTTTACAGAGTGAATCAGCCACACCACCAACGACAACCGTCAGTTCTCGAATGGGGAGTTAGCACCGCTGGGATGCAACACAGCTGATGTGGCTGTAAGGGGGCAACAGAGAAAATCCACTTGGCCTTCAGAATTTCTTTCACACGTAAAAGACAGCATCGTTGAGGCTTCCCCTACCCCATGTACACACACACCTTCAGCTCCAGAGTCAGAAATAACTTCTTTCCGGGTTTCAGGGAAATATATGAAGCCTTTTCAGGAAGCTTCTTTAATGACTCACTGAACCCTCTCCTTGTGCGCCCCTTGCTTCCCAGGGCTCCCTTTATTATGACGCAAACCACGGCCTGAAGATATTCTTAGGCTGGGGGTACATCAAGAAAAGATCCATCTCTCCTCCACAAAATAGGGACAAGCAGAGAGAGAGTAGAGATCCTTGGAAGTCTGCTCAGGTTACTTGAAAATTACCTCAAAGCCCTCAGAAACAAGGCACCCAACTGAAATCACAGTTCGGTGTGGGGGAAGGTCGTGTTCTACAGAGTTTAAATGATCCTTCCCATCACTCTTAATACCATTCCTTCCTCGACCATCCGTAGTCTAATCACCCTCAAAACTGAAATAAATCACAATTTCAAAACTGATCAGCTCGTCCTCTACTCCAAAGATGACATGGTTCTCGCTGCACCCCTGAAACTGAAAAAGATCTCTCAAAAACCTCTGAAACTGATTGGAATTTCCTCACACTACTGAAACTAAGCAAGGATTTTTTCACTGCTCAGAAACTGGCAGGCATCTCCCCGCAACCCCCTTAAACTGATAAAGGCTCCCCTGTCGCCCCAAATTTGCAGGTATCTCATCCTAGATACAGAAAGTGACAGGAATATCCTCGCAACCCCCAAAACTTACGAGAATCGCTTCACGCCTCCCCAACTGACAGGAACCTCCTCAACGCCCCAAACCTGACAAGAATTTCTTCGGTCCGGAGTCCTATAGGCACCGCCTCATACCCAGAACTGCAGAACACCCGCGGAGCTCAGTCCCAGCGACAAGCCGGCGGCCGGGCTGGCTCCGGGTTAGCGCTGCGCCTAGCTTGGGGGAGGCTCGCCGGGCAGTTCCGGCTCTAGTGCCTGCGCGCGCCGAATTCTGGGATCGTCACTGTAACGCTGAGAAGCTTGCTTGCCTTCCCGTGGAACCACCCGCTGAGTCGCGCGGCGCCAGCCGCCCGCGGTCCTTCAAAGGCAGCCTTCTCTACAACACAACCGCCAGCCCGGCCGCTCGGGCCTAGTGGAGACCGCTGCTCGGGCCTAGTCCAATCGCCTGGAGGACAAACAAGTGCTGTCGTTGCTGGGCCGGCAGGAGACAGCAGCAAGCAAACTAACGAAGGAGACAAACTGGCCCCCAGGTCCGAGGAAGACAGCCCAAAAAGTCGCTGGGAGGAGCCCAGTGGGGGCGGCAAGCAATTCAAAGTAGTTAATAAAGTTTATTCAAAACAACGAGGAAGTTATGGCGGAGAGGGGAGGAGAAATTCAGGGTAAACAGCTACCATATTGAGAGTGGCGACCCCGCCACGGAGACCCAAGGCGACCGCCATCTTATGAGAGCAAGGCGCGAGATGTAAGCGCTGCCAAGGCAGGGATCCCTAGCCCCGACTCCTGTATGAAGTCATCAGGAGAAAGGGGGGGCACCTTGAGAAAGTGGGGCGGTGCTCAGCTACCTTTGGACTCGCTTGTCTCCTCAAGGTGCCCAATAGCTGCGGAAAGACCTTGAGCCGAGAGGCGGGGAAGTCGCCATCTTAGGCGAGGCAGACGCCAGGGTCCATTTTGAGTGGGGCCAGAAACTTCCTAGCCTTACCCCTCCTCCGGGCAAACTGGAAGTTAAGCAGCCCTCACACACACACACACACACACACACACACACACACACTCCTCCTCCCCAGCTTTCTCCTCCTATGAGAGAAAGTGAGCTCAGTGACTCGAAACTGCAAAATTAATAGGTGGCGGCGGGGGCAGGCTTCAGCCGGTGTAGAGGCGGAGTTCTTTCTGTGGCTCCGGTTCATTGAGCATCTTCAGCGAATTAGGTTTTTTCCCAGTCTCCGGGACATGTATTCTTCGCCCAGTGAGAGAAGCTCTTGATTATTCCCAAATGAGGACACAGACTGGGAGAAGCCAAGTGACTTGAGTTTCAGAGCAGGGAGGTTGAACCTGGTTCCCTGTATCACCCTACTGTAGTTGCTGCCAATTTAGCTCCCCTGAAGTATCGCTTTGGCCCGCCTGTTTCACTTCAGTTCATATATAGTTCAAGGATATCCATGCACCTGTTCCCAGCCTGAGGGTGGGGTAGGAGGAGAAATTGAATGAGTGGAGCTGACTCATGCCTCAAGGTGGCACTGATTTTCTCAAACATTCTAGAAAATTCTTTGGGAGTTCTCTATTTCACTTTCTTAAAGGGTCTCATTGCTTTAAAGAAGAAAATGTGTGGTCGCACACTAATTTTCTAACCGGTGATGGTAGGTTAGGCCCTGGAGATACAATGATAAAAAGAGAGCCTCTGTAGTGGGAATCACCAGCCAGTGACAGGAGACAAGTTTCCCGAGATCTGGTAAGCACACAAATACCTCCTGTGACATTACTTTGGCAGAGTGCAAAATGAAGTTAAGAAGGAGCCTCAGAAACTGCTTGCTGTTTGTTTGTTTGTTTGTTTGTTTTTGCAGGTTTTGGCCAGGGCTGGGTTTGATCCCGCCACCTGGGGCATATGGGGCTGGCCCCCTACTCCTTTGAGCCACAGGTGCCTCCCACTGCTTGCTGTTTTAAGGAAGACATTAGAGAGACTTGGAGAATATATAAAAGTTCACCAAAACAATATTGTACACAAAAGAAGAGGTTTGTACAAATACTTGGAGGCACATGGGAAAGCATTTGAACTTGAATTTTGCTGGAACAAAGAGAAAGGGAGAAAGTTGGGTAGGAAGTCAAACAGTGAGAGATCAAATCATGAAAGATTACAAAATGCAAAATAATTCAGATTTTTATCCTGTAAGCAACAAGAAACCACTGAAGGTTTTTGAGGAGTAGTAACTGGATGCCATTTGTTTTGTAGCCAGAGACTAAATGTATTCCCCAAATCAACTTCCCCTTAGGTGGATCTCAAAAATGTCTGAGGCAGCTCCATCACCATTTAATGCAAGGCCTTCAGTGGAAAGGGACAGCAGTTTGAATCAACTGTGTTTTGAATATATTTTGTGTACTTTATAAAACAAACATGTGATCAAACAGCAAGTGACAGGTCCTATGGCTTAAGCTTTCTTCTTTCAGAAGGAAGCTGGAGGGAGGAGATTATTTCACTAGTCTGGAAAAAAAAATGAGGCCTGAACCAGGATATTTGCAGAAGAGTTAGAAAAGGATCAGATAATTTGGATATTTTGTAGGTTGAATAGGTGGGGTGTGGAGACTAATTGAAAACAGTGGATGAATGAGTGAAAGGGGCATGAGTTCATTTTGGGGTTGAGTGTCAAGAGTGGAGGAGTCCCAATGACTGGGTACAAAGAAGGAAAAGCAGGTTTAGTAGGGGGTAAGAGACTAAGTTTCATTCAGAATATGTTGAGTTAGTGTGTGTATGTGGAACATTAATTCACTCATGACAATTCTTCATCTACTATGCACCAGACACTACTATGCTAGGTGCTGAGGATGTTGAGGTATTTCAGGTAAGGTTCTGGCCTTCAGGAGTAGATATTATACTGGGGAGAAATCAGTCAATAAGCAAATAAAATTTCATTCATACATATGTTGAGCACCTACTGTTAGGCTCTAGGAATTTAGGGGCAAGAAAAACAGAGAAGATCCCTGCCATCCTGTGACACATACCAGCAAGGGGGACAAACAATATAAAAGAATTTCTGATTATAGTGAGTGCTATAAAGAAAATAAGACAAATTATGAATTAGAATAATTTGGAGGAAAAATAGTCTATTTTAGAGTAGTCAAGGAAGGCCTCTCTGAGAAGGTGACACAGGATCAGAAGGCATGAATAACAAGAGCTAGGTAGAAACTAGATCAGAAGGAATTAAAAGCCCAAAAATTGTGGTGGGAAGACTGGGCATGGTACAGGTAGGGGTTGGCGTGGAGTCTCCAGACATGAATAAGAGATCCTGTATGCACTCTTAGGGAATATAGAACCTAACAAATTAATAATACCAATGCTAGAAAGGTGAACCCTTAAATCAGGGGTGTCCAACGTGCCCCCCACAGCCTGCATGCAAATTTTTGAGGCCTGTTTTCTCATCTGTGGTATCAGATATTCCAAAAATTATGCATGGACTTTTTTTTTTTTTTTTTTGCTCATCAGCTTTAACTAGTATTTGTGTTTTTAATGTGTGGCCCAAGATAATAATTCTTCCAATGAGAGGTAGAAAAAAAAAGGTTGGACACCCCTGCCTTAAATGTTACCTAGAAGCATAAACAACCACATTTTGTGTAAACAAAATAAGAGAACAAAGAAGGAGCTGTAGTTAATTCAAACATTCAGTGGGTGTATCAGAGAAGGCTTCTTTTTTTTTTTGGTAGAGACAGAGTCTTGCTTTATCGCCCTTGGTAGAGTGCTGTGGCATCACAGCTCACAGCAACCTCCAACTCCTGGGCATAGGCAATTTTCTTGCCTCAGCCTCCCGAGTAGCTGGGACTACAGGCGCCCGCCACAACACCCGGCTATTTTTCTATTTTGCAGTTTGGCCAAGGTCAGGTTTGAACCTGCCACCTTTGGTATGTGGGGCCATCGCCCTACTCGATGAGCCACAGGCACCACCCCAGAGAAGGCTTCTTAGGAGGTAGCATTTGACCTAGGTATAGTGGTACCTACCCCTACTCCTAGAAGTTCTCCCCACTCCATCTTTGAGAGGTTTTACATGGGGAGCTAAAGGATACTGGGAAAGGTAAAGCTTCCAGGGGGATGAAGGCCATGTAGATTTGTAGACAAAGGAGGTCTACCACTGCCAAGGGTGGGAGGCAGTCATCTGCTGCCCTGGAAATGTGTGATTCTGTCCTGAACTCACCACTGTAGCTCGAGGCTTCCCTGGAAACCTTCCTCTCCTATCCCAACTCCACTTAACAGTTGTAAACATTTATTTTTAATTACACACATAATAGGAAATGCATTTCCATTGTAAGCTTTCAAACTGCTAGGTTGAATCCCCCCAACTCAATCCCTGTTTACCTCCCTAAAAGGAAGCTCAAGGGGGTTCTTTTCCTATTAATTTATTTGCATCTATGTACATAAAGCTATTGGGATGAAAAATGGTGAGGGTTAAAGTGAGCTATAAAACATTACACTCGGGGCGGCACCTGTGGCTCATCCAGTAGGGCGCCGGTACCATATACCAAAGGTGGCAGGTTCAAATCCGGCCTTGGCTGAACTGCAAAACAGAAAAATAGCTGGGCATTGTGGTCAGCACCTATAGTCCCAGCTACTCGGGAGGCTGAGGCAAGAGAACCGCCTAAGCCCAGGAGTTGGAGGTTGCTGTGAGTCATGGCACTCTACCAAGGGCAATAAAGTGAGACTCTGCCTCTAAAAAAAAAAAAAAAAAAATTACTCTTGGAAAATGGAAGGAAAATTGCACGAGGAAGAACAGGCTTGCTCAAAAAGTACAAATAATGTATAGTGAAAATAAAAGCCAAAATAATGACAAATAACATTTGAGAATTTACTGAGTGTTAACCATTGGTATATGCTCTTTACCTGTATTAATCATTGCAGCAACCCTATGAGATAGAAACCCATACTATTCTCATTGTATTAATGAAGAAACTGAGTATAGAGACTTTAATTCACTTGTTCAAGGTCACATAGCCAATATGTATTCAGGCTGGGGTTCCTAGTGATGCAAGTCCAGAGTCCAGGCTCTTCACCACTCCATTATAACACTGGTATGTATTGAACTGCAACTGGTGTGTTGATATAATGGGGGTAATCAACAGTTCTTTCAATAATTTAAATCACATAAGGAAAATATGGTTTGCTCACCCTTGAAATAAAAACTAGCAGGATGATGCCTCAGGTGCCAAACTAGGTAGCTAAGAACACTAACCCATGCCTCCCAGACCAGGTTCATGGGTGTGCCATCTGCACAGAGCTCTGCTCCCAGAAGGGGCCATGGACTTCATTTATTACTGTCTTGAAATTCTTAATAATTTTATCTTTGGACTTGTGTTTTGTAAATGTAGTCCAATGTGACAATGGAACAGAAGAGATATGCTAAGCGGCAGCACACACAACCTATGGGCACGGCCAGCAATGTGCATGTTGAGCAGTTGCCCAGGCCACCTGGCACACACAAGAACATCTGAGACAGTTCGGGGCACCACAGGGCCTGGAAGGAAACATCAGGCCAATGAGAATGGTAGCAGAAGCACTAACAAAGGTAACAAATGTCCATCATCCTGGATGAAAGAAATACCTCTGCATAAGGACAGTGAGGGGACCTCAGAGGCCATTACCCTGGTTGAAAGAAAGGCCTCTAAATAGGGACAGTGAAGGAACCTGTGGTGAGCGGGAAGCCTGTCCCTTCACGAACTGCACAAAGGTTACTCTTTAGCCTGTACTAGGACAGGAACTGTTGTGACTAAGGCAATAACCTTTGCCAGGAAATTATTACAAAATAAAAGCATACCCATGGACATTGCAGTAAAGTATATGAGAGGGTTACTAGATTTCTTTTTTTTTTTTTTAGAGACAGAGTCTCACTTTGTCACCCTCCGTAGAGTGCTGCAACGTCACAGCTCATAGCAACCTCCAGCTCTTAGGCTTAGGCTTAGGCGATTCTTTTGCTTCAGCATGCCAAGTAGTTGGAACTACAGGCACCCACCACGACACCTGGCTATTTTTTGTTTACAGTTTGGCTGGGCCGGTTTCGAACACATCCCCCTCTGTATATGGGGCCGGTACCCTACTCACTGAGCCACAGGCACCACCCGGGGGTTACTAGAACTCTTTGAAAAGTTTAGAACTTCTGTTTTTGAAAACTGGGGCAACACTGCAAAGCAAATATCCAAAGGCTTAGAAATAGAAATTAAAATAATAGATTATCACAATAGACACTTCAGACTCAAAGTTTCAGATAAATAAGTTATTGAGGAAGATAATTTAAAAGGTTTCTCTTCTCCTTATGATTGAGGATACAGTGGTAAAATGCATAAAGAGATGTTTTGAATTATATACAAATCATGAAGCCACTTTCCATTTCTCCTATGACCTTCACAAGTTATAGAAAACTTTTAATGTTATCTGATGAGATAACATTAAAATAACATTTTATAAATTTACATTTAAAATTAGACCTCGGCTCAGCGCCTGTGGCTCAGCAGGCTAAGGCGCCAGCCACGTACACCTGAGCTGGCGGGTTTGAATCCAGCCCGGGCCCGCCAAACAACAATGATGGCTGTAACCAAAAAATAGCCGGGCGTTGTGGCGGGTGCCTGTAGTCCCAGCTACTTGGGAGGTGGAGGCAGGAGACTCGCTTGAGCCCACGAATTGGCGGTTGCTGTGAGTTGTGATGCCATAGCACTCTATCCAGGGTGACAGCTTGAGGCTCTGTCTCAAAAATAAATAAATAAATAAATAAATAAATAAATAAATAAAAAATAAATAAAATTAGACCCCATATTTACATGAAATTGAATTGTATGGAAAGTTAAATCTTAGAAAAATTATTCTCCAAGCATCATCAACTCTAGACATACAAAAAAATTGTATTTTGAAACAATTTATCAGAAATGTATCCCCATGTTGTCACAGCCTACAAAATACTGTTAATAGCACCAGTAACACTTGTATCAGCAGAACGATCCTTCTCAAAATGAAAAACTACTAAATATTGTGGAGATTTTGTGACTGATGCTGCTTTCAATATATCAATTAAAAATGAAGTTGCTGGGTGGCGCCTGTGGCTCATTGAGTAGGGCGCCAGCCCTATATACCGAAGGTGGAGTGTTCAAACCCAGCCTTGGCCAAACTGCAAAAAAACAGAAAACTAGCCGGGCGTTATGGCAGGCGCCTGTAGTCCCAGCTACTCGGGAGGCTGAGGCAAGAGAATCGCCTAAGCCCAGGAGTTGGAGGTTGCTATGCGCTGTGACGCCACGGCACTCTACCAAGGGCGATAAAGTGAGACTCTGTCTCTACAAAAAAAAGAAAAAATGAAGTTGCTGGACGAGCAGGGAAGCTCACTCCTGTAATCCTAGCATTCTGGAAGGATGAGGCAGGAATATCACTCAAGCTCAGGAGCTTCAGGCTGGAGTACAATGGTGCCATCTTAGCTGACTATACCCTCAAACTCCTGGGCTCAAGCAATCCTCTCACTTCAGGCTCCTGAGTACCTAAAACTATATGCCCGCATTGTGCACCAACAAACCCAGTTAAACTTTTTCTTTTTTTTTTTTTTTTTTTTTTTATGTTTTGTAGAGGAGTCTTGCTTTGTTGCTGGGGCTGGTCTTAAACTCCTGGCCTCAAGAAATCTTCTCACCTTGGCATCCTAAAGCACTGGGATTACAGGTATGAGTCACTGTGCCTGCTCCAGAAAAATTTTATGATCAAGACATCACATTAATAACATTGCTTATTTGTATTATATAAAATTATGAGAAAAATACTGTTCTGCAATTTGTAAGTTTATATAATTATTTATGCATTAATATTACCCATACTATATTTTATTAGTAATATTTTTAATGGGAAACTTTTATTTATTTATTCATTTATTTATTTTGAGACAGAGTCTCACTTTGCCACCCTTGGTAGAATACCATGTGGCGTCATAGCTCACAGCAACCTCAGACTCTTGGGCTCAAGGGATTCTCTTGCCTCAGCCTCCCAAGTAGCTGGGACTATAGGTGCCTGCCACAATGGCCTGCTATTTTTAGAGACAAGATTTCCCTCTGGCTCAGGCTTTTCTCAAACTCATTAGCATAGGCAATCCACCAGCCTCAGCCTCCTCAGAGTGTTAGGATTACAGACATGAACCACCATGCCTGGCCTCAGAAAACTTATATATTTTAAGATCTTTAACAGCACATGCCCCTTCTCCCTGCTTTTTATTTATTTTTAAGGAGGAGGGAAGGAGAGAAGGAAGGAAGGCAGTCCTGACTTTTTGAACAAGGGGACTCCATTTTCATTTTATATTGGGCCCCTCGAATTTTGTAACAGGTTCCCACTTCTGCTTAGTGGTAATTATGGGGTAAACTGGAATTGCAGCCACTCAAACAGCCTCAGGGCTCTAACCAAAATCTTCTGCACTGAGAGTAGAGGTGGGGTGGATAGAGGCAAGATAATAACAGAAATAAGGAGGTTACTGTGGATATTTGTCATTTTCATGTGAACAAGATCATATTGTTCTATCATATTATGTGGCCAATTTCTTTCTTCACTGAACCATATGTCTTGGAAATCTTTCCACCTTAAGGAAAAAATCAACCTTCTTTTTAACTACTGCAGGGAATTCTATCATTGGGGAGGAAGAGGATCTTAAATTATTTCTTCATTCTCCTTATGGATATTTAAAACGGTCTTAATTTTTCACTATTATAGGGCTGCCTCCTTGTGCTCAGGCATGTTTCTCTAGATTCCCACTCAAAAGTAGATTATTGGGTCATGGAGTATGGATATTTACAATTTTAGTATATTCTACCAAATTGCCTTTCAAAAATAGTATGCCAACTCTCACTCCCATCAGCAGTGTTCCTCATCATATTTCCTAAGACTCTGTCTTTTAAATAGTTTGCCAATCTGATTGATGAAAAATAAATCTCATGTTCTTTGTTTGGCTTTTTAATTTGCATTCCTCAATCTTAATAAAGTTGAACATCTTTTCATATGATGTTTATTGGCCCATGCTCCGCAAAATATTTGTAATCTTTGCTATTTTTTCTTAAAGGGTTGTTTGCCTTTCCATGTTGAGTTGTAGGAGTCATTTACATTTCTGGATGTTAACTCTTGGTCTGTTATATACATTGCTAGTATTTTCCCATCATATGTAACCTGTTTATGGTTTGTATTATCATGCAGAATTTTTAGATGTTTATGTAGTCATTGGATGTATTTGTGTCAATCTTTTCTTTGTGGCTTTCTGTTTTGTTTATTGCTCAAGAAGACATTCCTTATGCAAGATAATAATCATATTATTGTTTTTTCTTAATCTCTTATGGTGCGTTCCATTTAGATCTTTAATCTACCTTAAACTTACTTTCTTATCAGAACTTTTGCATTTACTATTCTTGGAACTCTCTTCTCCCAGATCTTCATATGGCTGGAGCTGACTCCAATATTGCTTCTTCAAAGAAACCTTTCCTAAGCACACACACTAAATTATCCACTCTCCATTAGGATATGCCCTATTTCTTTACACTCAATTATTTTCTTCATAGATCATCTCCCTCTGAAGTCATCTAATGTATTTAATTATTTGTTAATGGTCTATCTCTCAGATTATAAGCTCCATGAGAGTAGGCACTTTGTCTTAAATCCAGCTTCTATAATATTTTTAAGGTTTATTTTAGTGAATTTGATATGATATAAGGTTATAATTATATTTTTCCCAGAACTCTTGTTTTTCTACCTTATTAAATATTGAATTAGTAGAGAATGATTATAATAATCAGTCCAGTGACTCTCAACACTATTTGTATATTAGAGTAACACTTGGAGATTTTTTTTAAATGCAGATATGGAGTATGTATTAGTTTCCTAGGGCTGCCATAATAGAGTACCACAAACTGGTTGGCTTATAACAGAGATGTATGATCTCATAGTTCTGGCTGCTAGAAGTCCAAAATCAAAGTGTTAGAAGGACCATGCTTTCTTTGAAGGCTCTAGGGGTATAACTTTTCTTTACTCTTTGTAGCATCTGGCAGTTGCAATCCTCGACATTCCTTGGCTTGTAGCCTTCTCACTCAGCCTCCATCATTACATGGGGTATACACTCCTTGTGTCTGGATTTCTCTTTTCTTATTAGGATCCCAGTCATTGGATTAGGGCCTATTCTGATATAGTATGACCTCATTTTAACACAATTGTATTTACAAAGACCCTATTTCCAAACAAGGTCACAATCACAGGTGCTAGGTGAATAAGAATGTTGGGGTGGGTACTATTCAACCCAGTACAGAGTTTCATATTTTAAAAATATGCTTGACTGTGTCTAGAGTGGAAGTCCAGCATCCCTAATTTTAAAATTCTTCACAGACTTGACAAATGATATCAATGTTCACCTGAAAAAGTAATAACTTTAATGTTTCTGAAAAAAAAGAAAGTGATAAAAACTAGTTTGGGCAGATATTTAAAATGCTATAAAGCTAAATGATTAAAATAGCTTTGTATAAGAAAATAATAGATAAACAGAACAAACAGATTCCATAAATAGACCCAAATACATAAAACAATTTCATTTATAATAAAGATAGCAGTTGAATCTAGAGGGGAAAAGAGGGCTTATTTTACAAATGGTGCTCAGATAACTGGCTATTCATTGTTGAGGGAAAAGGGAGAAAGTATCCTTATCTCACTCCTTATAGCAAAATATAATTCTAGATATATCAGAAGTATAAATAGAAAAATGTGAAAATATAATAATTTTAAAAGAACATATGCATGTACTTATTTGTACTCTAGAAATGGGGAAGGCCCTTTTTTTGAGAGAGTTTTACTCAGTCACCATGGGTAGAATGCCATGACATCACAGCTCACAGCAACCTCAAACGCTTGGGCTCAAGTGATCCTCTTGCCTCAGCCTCCCAAGTAGCTGAGACTACAGGTGTCCTCCACAACATCCAGCTAGGTTTAGACATGGAGTCTTGCTCTTTCTCATGCTGGTCTGGAACTCCTGACCTCAAGCAATCCACCCGCCTTGGCCTCCCAGAGTGCTGGGATTACAGGTATGAGCCACTACACCTAGCTGGGGAAGGCCCTTTTAAAGCAGTATCACTAGCCCATAATGGAAAATATTTGACTACATCAAAGTTAACAGATTTGTAGGGAAAAAACACACCATAAACAAATACAAAAGGCTGGGCTGTGTACAGCAGTTCATACCTGTAATCCTAGGACTCTGCGAGGCTGAGGCAAGAAATTTGTTTAAGGCCAGAAGCCTGGGCAACATAACCAGACATAATCTCTATAAAAAAATAAGCAAAATAAGCCAGGCATGGTGGTGTGAGCCTATAGTCCTAGCTACTTGGGAGGCTGAGGTGAGAGGATCATTGGAGTCCAGGAGTTTGAAGCTCAAGTGAGCTATGAGAGCTATCATAGCAGCACCATTACACTCCAGTCAGTATGACAGAGTGAGAACCTATCTCAAAAAAGAAGGAAAGGGAAGGGGAGGGGAGGGAAGGGAAGAAATTTAAAACATATATAACGAAAGGCTAATTAATTTAAAAGAGTTCAGAAAAAAGTCAATAGGAAACAGGCAAAACCCAATAGGAAATGAGCTAAGGAATAAGCAAATAGTTTATAGAGTAAGACATACACATATCAACAGCGATTGGAAAAGATATTCACCCTAATCCATGATGAAAGAATTAGAAATCAAAACAATAAAAATACCATCTTTGGGCCAGGTGCAGTGGCTCATGCCTATAATCTTAGCATTCTGGGAGGGTGAGGTAGGAGGATCGAATGAGCTTGAGAATTCAAAACCAGCCTGAGCAAGAGTAAGATCCCCATCTCTACGAAAAATAGCAAAATTAGGAAGTAAGGGGGGGAGGACATATGGCAGAAGGAGGGAGGGTAAGAGGTGGGATCTCACCTAATATGCACATTGTGAGGGTGTATAACACAGCCCTTGGGTGAGGGGCTTTTCTACAAATGAAACTTTACCCCAGAAGTGAGAACAATGTAACCTAAAAATTATACCCGCATATTAATTTGAATAAAGTTTAAAAAGATAGACAAATTAGCCAGGCGTTGTGGTGGGCACTTTTACCCTCAGCTACTCAAGAGGCTGAGGCAAGAGGATCACTTGAGCCCAAGAGTTTAAGGTTGCTGTGAGCCATGATGACACCATGGCACTCTACCCAGAGTCACAGAGTAAGACGGTCTTAAAAAAAAAGAAAACAATCTTCACTTATCGGATTGGAAAAAGTTTTAAAGTCTGATTATATGCAGGGCTATTTAGAGTGTGGGGTGACAGATACTTTCACACACTACTGATGTTAGGCCTGTAAGTAAATGCAACCTTTTGAGGGTACAATTTGGCAATATATATCAAAATAGAACATGCACGTATTCCTTAATTAAATGTTGTAGACTTTGCTAGTGCCTTCTCAGCAATCATTTGCCACTTTTTCCTTCCTAACAATTCCTTTTTTTTAAGTGTATATCCATTCTTCCCACCCAGAGTCCATGTATATTGGAATAAACTGATCCTAATCCCAGTTCTTCTGGTCACAGACATTATTAGTTCAGGGGAAGACTTCTGACCTATCCAAGCCAATTAGGGCCTTGGGAGTCCTGCTTGATATAGTGGGTCAGAAGTTTTCTGTTTCCCAGAGGACTTAAAGTAAGAGGCTAACAGCCACTATTGCCCCTGGCAGCCATCTTATAGCCACCTCCACTACAACAATGGTTTTCAATCTTATGCATGCATCAGAATCACCTAGTTTGTTAAAACACAGTTTGCTGGTCTCTACCCCCAGAGTTTCAGATTCTGGAAGTCTGAAGTAGGGACTCATAATTTGCATTTCTAAGAAGTTCTCAGGTAATAGTGTTGTAGATTCAGGGATAAATACAAGAGTGATAGGTCTACATTTAGAAAAACACTTGGAAAAAGTATGGACTGCAGAGCAGAAAGACTGGAAGAAACTGAGTGTCTCTAGCTCATCTTACTGTTGGAATCATGTTGTGTACTTACAACCAGAAACATCCTAACCAACACCCCAGGTGATCTTGCTACTGAAAATTTACCCTATGGATTACTTTGCAGAAGTTCACCAAAATATATGTTCATAGATGATTATGGCAGCATTGTTTGTTAATAGCTAAAACTGGAAACCATCAAACCAATGATCAATAGGGAATTACTCCATCTAGTGGAATAGTATGTAGTGTTAAAAATTATTAAATAATCTTCATCTGCTGTTAGAGAAATACACCGGCCCCATATACCGTGGGTGGTGGGTTCAAACTCAGCCCCGGCCAAACTGCAACAAAAAAAATAGCCCGGCGTTATGGCAGGTGCCTGTGTTCCCAGCTACTCAGGAGGCTGAGGCAGGAGAATTGCCTAAGCCCAAGAGCTGGAGGTTGCTGTGAGCAGTGAGGCCACAACACTTTGCCCAGGGTGATAAAGTAAGATTCTGTCTCTACCAAAAAAAAAAAAAAATCATGATGGCAACTTTTATGCTTTCAAATAAAAAACTAAATATTTTCACATTTATGCTTAATTATTTCCTAAGAGGAAATAATGATTTTAAATTGCCATATCTGTGTGAGTAGGATTGAGGTTATGCTACAGGTTTTTCAATTTGAACTGTGTGCACTTCAGTTATGTTTGAATTTTCTAACTTTAAGTAAGTTTTCCTTTTTTAAAAAAAGAAAAATACCATTTGGAGTAACCTGGGCAAGGCATAGGCCAATTTTAATTTTCTTCTTTGTATTTCTATATTGGAAAACAACTGATCAAGGTTATAGATTATGAGATAAATGGAAAAGTAAAGACTTCTCAGGTATTCTGATGTATAGTGAGGCTTGAGTGGCACTGACATGGGACATAGGTTATAAGCCTGTGAAGGCTTTCTGCATTTCTAATAGACTTCCAAATGACATTAATGATGTTGAAGCACTGATCATACTTTGAATGAGAAGGGAAAAAAAGGAGAAGAAGAAGAAGAAGGAAGAGAAAGATAGGGCTATGAAGATGAATGAAGAGCAGATATGAGACACCACAGAAGTATAATGATTGCGCATGAAGGATAAGGAAAGAATCTGGGAAGACTGAAGTTTCTGGTCTGGGTGACTTTGAGGATGGTGGCAACATTAACAAAAGATAGAGAAATCAAGTGGGAGAAGAACAAGGTATAGGAAACAACAGAGGAGTTGAGAGCAAAACTTATTAAATGATCAAGTGATTTTTCTAGGAGAGTATTATGTGGATTTGTCCAACAGTCCATTTGAACTCTCCATATGGAGCTTAGTAGGGTTCAGTTAGAGGTAGATTTGAGAGTCATCTGTATAAAGGTAAGAGTTGAGGCCCACGGGCGGCGCCTGTGGCTCAGCGAGTAGGGCGTCGGTCCCATGTGCCGAAGGTAGCGGGTTCCAGCCTCGGCCGAACTGCAAAACAGAAAAATAGCTGGGCGTTGTGGCGGGCGCCTGTAGTCCCAGCTACTCGGGAGGCTGAGTTGGAGGTTACTGTGAGCAGTGTGACGCCACGGTACTCTACCAAGGGCAATCGAGTGAGACTCTGTCTCCACCAAAAAAAAAGAGTTGAGGCCATGGAACAGGACGATGAAACTGATAAGGGAAAAAAGTGGCAGAGAGAACAGAAACTTTGAGAAATTCTAACTTTTCTTTTGCTTTTTTGTAGAGACAGGATTTTGCTCTATGATCCAGCCTGGAGTGCAGTGGTGTGATTGTAGCTCACTGTAGCCTTGAATACCTGGGCTCAAGTAATCCTCTTGCCTCAGTGTCTCAAGTATCTTGGAATCCAGGTACATGCCACCATATTTGGCTAATTTTTTTTTTTTTTTTTGGCACTTGCCCAGGCTGCTCTTGAAGTCTTGGCCTCAAGCAAATGATCCCCTGTCTTGGCCTCTAAAGTGCTGGGATAACAGGCTTGAATCACCATGCTTGGCCCAGAAATGTTAATCTTTCTTTTTTTTTGAGACAGAGTCTCACTCTGTCATCCTTGGTAGAGTACCATGGCATCATAGCTCACAGAAATCTCAAACTCTTGGGCTCAAGCGATCCTCTTGCCCCATCCTCCTGAGTAGCTAGGACTACAAGCACCCACCACAACACCTGGCTAGTTTTTCCATTTTTAGTAGAGATGGGGTGTCAGTTTGGTCAGGCTGGTCTTGAACTCTTGAGCTCAGGGGATCCACCCACCTTGGCCTCCTAGAGTGCTAGGATTACAGGGGTGAGTCACTGCAACCAGCAGAAATTTTAATCTTAAGAGACCTACTAAGAAAGGAAACTGGGCATAGTTCATGCCTGTAATTCTAGCACTCTAGGAGGCCAAGGGAGGAAAATGCCTTGAGCTCAGGAATTGGAGACCAGCTTGAGCAAGAGTAACACCCTGTTTGAAGTTGAAAGGAGTTAGGCTGAAACCACAGCACTATAACCTGGGTAATGGAGTTTAGATTCTCTCTCTCACACACAAGATACATGCTAAGGAAGGAAATTAAGAAGTAGTCAGGAAGGCAATATAGAAGACTAGATACTCTGAAGTGTCCTCCAGCTATCTGAGGCAAATAGATACTGTATAAAACATAATTTTTATTACATTTCTGGATGTGTGAGTTAGCAATTCTATATCATAAACCATCCCCAATGACAAACCATTTGTCATTGCTCATGAGTGCATGGGTTGGCTAAATATCTCTGCTGATCTGCATTAGGCACGTATCTGTGGTCTTCCGGTGGGTTGGCTGGGGCTCACAGGCCTAGGGTGGTCCTGGCTTAGACAGCTGGATAACTGTGCCTCTCATCCTCCAGACAGCTAGCCCATTCTCATTCACTGAGTAGTTACAGGGGTCCAAAAGAGTGAGAAGCTTACAGGACTTCTTAGGGCCTATACTTATACCTGACATGATATCACTTCTGCCACAGTCTGTTGACCAAAGCAAAACACAACACTACTCTGTATTTGAAAAATAAAGAAATAGATATCATCTCTTGATGGGAGGAGTTGCAAAGAGTGTAGATACAATTATGGCCTTTTTTTTTTTTGTACGAAAGGTCTTTATTGGTGGGGAATGCTGCAGAGCAGCATTAAGGAGGAAGGGAGAGAGAGAGAGAAATGGGGGAAGAGAGAGGAGAGAAGGGAGAGAGAGAGGGAGTGAAGGGGAGGGAGGGGGGAAAGAGAGACAGAGACACGAGACACGCGGGGAAGAGAAAAAAAAAGAAATAGCAATTATGGCCATTTTAATAATCAATATATCATGTGAGATTTACTAGTGGTAAAAGGAGTCTTCAAGAAACAAACAAACAAACAACCCCCCCCCCAAACAACAAATGCAAACAAGCAAACAAAAGCCATGACAAGAAACTCCAATGAGTTGGTTGAGATGAGCAGGACACTTGCTGGGCCTTCCAAAACTGAGACAGAAATATTTCTTTGGGAAACTGTAGTGTTCTTTTTTTTTTTTTTTTTTTTGAGACAGAGCCTCAAGCTGTCACCCTAGAGAGAGAGCTGTGGCATCACAGCTCACAGCAACCTCCAATTCCTGGGCTCAAGCGAGTCTCCTGCCTCTGCCTCCCAAGTAGCTGGGACTACAGGTGCCGGCCACAACGCCCGGCCATTTTTTTTGGTTGCAGCCATCATTGTTGCTTTGGTGGGCCAGGGCTAGATTCAAACCTGCCAGCTCAGGTGTACGTGGCTGGCGCCTTAGCCCGTTGAGCCACAGGCGCCAAGCCAGAAAATTGTAGTGTTCTTACTGGAAGAAATGAGGAAAGGCCACTGGTCATGTAAGAAGACAAATATCTACATCAGAATCCAAAATTCATTAGAAAATTCTAGAAACATAAGGGATGTCCAGAAAGTATCCATCTATGTAATATGAAATGGGCTGGATACTTTCTGGACACCCCTTGTACTTTAAATTGAGATGGAAATTTCTTTGTCTGGTTCATGAAACAAGTATGCAAATAGGACAACATTTAGGAGTTTGATCTTGGATTCAAAACCAGTTTTGAGGAATGTCATCCATCTCTTCCTAATGTGTTAAAAATGTTTTCACATTGACTACCTTGGGTTATTCTGAAAATTACCTGTAAGAGAGGTAAGGCAGGTATTATTATTCCTACTTCATATGACTTTTCAAAATAATATGTTCACTATCTTATAGAAGTGAACATGTATAAAAGTATTCATTTCAACATTAGTGGGAACAACCCATATTTCCATTCGACAGGAAAATGGGTAGACAAATTTTGGCATTTTCACATGGTAGAATACTATACAGAGGTAAAATTGAATTAACTACAGCTACATGTAACATGTCTGAGAAATCAAGTTAAGTGAAAAAAAGAAGTCACAGAAAACTACATAAAATAACATTTTCATAAAATTACAAAGGAAGTAAAATAATACATAGCTCAGGTATAATTATATATGACATAAAACTATATAAAAAGAAAATAAAGGAATAAAAATAAAATTCAAGATACTGTTTACTACTGGGGATGATGTGGAAAGTAAAGAGATGGGATAGTTCTTGGATTGGGCAATGGGTTCATGAATCTTCATTTTATTATTGAATTTCACAACACATGCTATAAATCCTTTTCTGTTTATCAAATATCATCACATAATAATAGTTTAGATAGTCACAAAAGGAAAGAGAAACAGGAGAGAAGTGTCAAGGAAGCCACAGATTTTCAATAAATGGGTTGTGCTTCAGCATCAACTACTATGGAAGATGAGGCCTGTATGAAAACCATGGACTTCATAACTGGGAGCACACTGGTCAGCCTTGGAAGCAACCATATTCAATTGGGATTGCTTATGCTGCTTTATAGGATGGAAAGGAATATGTTATAGAGAAAGTCTGGACTCAGAAGGTACATAAGTCTTTCATCTACTATCATCTCCCAAATCTATAAGAGCTAACATTTGTTGACGCTGTATTGTATGCCAGTCCTTTTGCATATGAGGTCTGAAAATTAAGTTCACAAACTCATCCTAGAAAAAGTTCTACATACCTCATTGCTGAATATCACTATCACCACCTTCAAAGTACTCCCCTTGGGAAGATATGCACTGACGTCCACCCTTCAAAGCAATTTTGGAACTCTTTCTGGAATGTAACATGTTTGAGTCTTACAGACAATTTTGGAACTCTCTGGAATGGCCATCAGAACTATGGTCATATTACCCTTGATGTCTTGAATGTCATCAAAATATCTTTCTTTTAATATTTCCTTTATCTCTGGGGAAAGAAGAAAGTCATTGGGAGCCAGATCAGGCAAGTAGGAAGGGATATTTGTTTACTGGCTAAAAACTCCCTCATAGACAGTACTGCATAAACTGATGCATTGTCGTGATACAAGAGCCATGAATTGTTGTTGAAAAGTCCAGGTCTTTTTTGGCTTGGCACCCGTAGCACAGTGGTTATGGCACCAGTCACATACACGGAGGCTGGTACAACCTCGAATCCAGCCTGGGTCAGCTAAGCAACAATGACAACTGCAACAGAAAAATAGCTGGGCGTTGTGGCGGGTGCCTGTAGTCCCAGATACTTGGGAGGTTGAGGCAAGAGAATCCCTTAAGCCCAAGAGTTTGAGGTTGCTATAAGCTGTGACGCCATGGCACTCTACCGAGCGCATGTAGTGAGACTCTGTCTCAAAAGAAAAAAAAAAAAAAAGAAGAAGAAGAAAAGAAAGAAAAAGAAAAAGAAGAAAAAGAAAATTTCAGGTCTTTTTCATCTAACTTTTTCCATGCAACCTTTTAAGCACTTCCAAATAGTAAACTTGGTTAACCCCTTGTCCAGTTGGTATACATTCATAATGAATAATCCCTCCAATCTCAAAAAAGTTAGCAAAATCATTTTGACTCTTGATTTAGACTGGACTGATGGAACTTTTTTGGTCATGGAAAATTGGCTGACTTTCATTGTGTGCTTCAACACTTTGTTTTAGGATCATATTGGTACACCCATGTTTTGTCATCACTGACAATACAGTCCAAAACATTGTCTTGCCTCTTCAAAAGATCTTTGCAAACTTCAATTTTTTCTCATTGTTGAGCTCCTTTGGAATCATTTTTGCACACACCTTTCTCATGTCAAAGTTTTCAGTTAAGATTTTATTAACTGGCCAGGTGTGGTGGCTCACACCTGTAATGTTAGCACTCTGGGAGGCTCAGGAGGGAGGATCACTTGAGCTCAGGAGTTCAAGTGCAGCCTTAGGAAGAGCAAGACCTCATCTCTACTAAGAATAGAAAAAGTTAGCTGGGCACTGTGGCAGGTACCTATAGTCCCCACCTACCTGGGGAGGCTGAGGCAGGAGGATCCCTTGAACCCAGGATTTGAAGTTGTTGTGAGCTATGCTGACACCATGGCACTGTAGCCTGAGTAAAAGAGTGAGAATCTGTCTAAAAGAAAAAAAAGAAAAAGATTTTCCTAACTATTTTCTCTATCAATGTTTACTTGGTCTGCTGTACTTCTCATAATCAGCTGATGATTTTGACTCAAAATATGAAAAATGTTTGCGATGTTTTCATCAGTTCTGTGCATTACTGGCTGCGCTGACCTCTCTTTATCAGTGATACTTTCTCTCCCCTCAGAAAAACATAATCCAGGCTTGGCGCCTGTGGCTCAACGGGCTAAGGCGCCAGCCACGTACACCTGAGCTGGCAGGTTCGAATCCAGCCCCAGGACCCGCCAAACAACAATGACGGCTGCAACCAAAAAATGGCCGGGCGTTGTGGCGGGTGCCTGTAGTCC
>CAUYON010159719.1:0-40549 GCA_963573935.1 Arctocebus calabarensis | reverse complement strand
ACATATGAAGATGTAGAGAGAGTGCTTCCTCACTTGCCAGAAAGAAATTTAAGTCTCCACAGGTAGGTAGACAATGTGCATTTGCCCTTTACTCTTTTTTTTTTTTTTTAATTAAATCATAGCTGTGTACATTAATGCAATAATGGGGTACAATATGCTGGTTTTATATACAATTTGAAATATTTTCATCGAACTGGTTAACATAGCTTTCATGGCATTTTCTTAGTTTTTGTGTTCAGACATTTATATTCTACATTTAGTAAGTTTCACCTGTACCCACACCTACGGTGAATATTTCTTTTGGAAAGTACTACCATTTTGTTCTTTGACTAGTTTTGGTAAAATTTTGGCTTAGCACATGCAGGGCCAGTTCCATAGAATGATTCCTAATTAATTGAACATGTAGAGTGATTCCTAATTGAACATATAGATAATAGCCTTCACAAGGACAGTATTTTTGGACTTTAATGCATTTTTTTTCTACTGGTACTATTATTGAAAGCAGTTGCACAGTAGAGTATGATGGTGTTATTTATAGAAAGCAATTCATATCACATCTGTCATTGCTAGTTCTTAGATCTGGTTTACCTGGCCTACCTACTGCTAAGTCATTCCCTTCTACCCAGACTGAAGATCTGTTAAGGCCCCTATTCCCACTACTCCCTATAGTAGGAGGCTCTCCATTGCTCACAGAGGTGTGGTTTCTCACCATAGCCTTGGCATGTACTGTGAAATTTTCAACGTAAAAGAGATTTGAAATAATATGGCTTGAACATCTTAATAAAGTGTAAGACATCTAGAATATTTCAATAAAGTTGCAAATGGAATTAGGATATTAAATTAGACAATTAGTAAGACTATATAGTCCTTTCCCCTCATACTCTGTAAGGTCACACTTAAGTAATTTAGACAGATGTTAATTTTTTTTTTTTTTTTTTTGAGGATTAAAAAGTAGCCAGAGGAGCAATCCCACAGTCTTTTCTTTAGTAAGCAGTAAATAGTTTATAATTTATAAGATTTGAGGTTTCTCGTGTTGTACCTCTTTGTATTCCATGCTCCTTTTGGAACTGGAACCTTGTCTTAAGCCATTCTTTTATTTATTTATTATTAAGTCATAACCACATAGATCATGGATACATTAATGCATTTATGGGGTACGATGTGCTGATTTTATATACAGTCTGGAATGCTTACATCGAACTAGTTATTACATCATTCACCTCATTTACTTAATCATTGTGTTAAGACATTTATACTCTGTACTTAATAGATTAGACATGTACCCTTGCAATATTTGTCTTAAGCCTTTTTAGACGCCCTTGTATCCTGGCCATCTCTCTCATGTCAGGGAACTAAGACCTGTTCTTGTTCACAGGTGGTTGGATAGGGTTTTCATGAGCCAATACGTTTGGCTCATACCCTACATTTCATTATAAGATAGTGTCTCCTGGACTCAAGCTCACCAGATTGACCTGTTAGAAATTTGGACACTTTTGCTGTATTTGAACGTATTTTCAGGTCAACTTTTCATTTGCGGTAGGGACTCAGGGACAGCCTGAATTCATACAGTTATGAGTCAAAACCCTTTTCCTGGCTCGGCGCCTGTGGCTCATTGGGTTAAGGCGCCAGCCATGTACACTTGAGCTGGCGGGTTCGAATCCAACCCGGGCCCACCAAAGAACAATGATGACTGCAACCAAAAAATAGCTGGGCGTTGTGGCAGGCGCCTGTAGTCCCAGCTACTTGGGAGGCGGAGGCAGGAGACTCGCTTGAGCCCAAGAATTGGAGGTTGCTGTGAGCTGTAATGCCACAGCACTCTATCCAGGTGACAGCTTGAGGTTCTGTCTCAAAAAACAAACAAACAAACAAAAAAACCCCACTTTTCCTGACTATCTTGCTATTGGGTTCTCTACCTTCTTAGTGGAGATAATAAATGGGTGATTTGGCTCCAATTTCAGTGGTAGTTAATTATTTTTCTGACTGTTTTCTTTCAGTTTTGAGCTTTCATTTGATAAGGTATATATTTTATATTCCTTCTAGACTGTGTATGAAAAGGGTGGGCACTGCATCCATTCTCTTACTGGCAATGTCCTCAGTATTAAGTACAGTGCCTGGCACTTAGCAGATAATATATAAATATTGATTAGATGGACATTCTTCCCAACAGTAAGTTCTGTTAGTGTGGAAAGCCAGTGCTCATATGGAAATTCAAAATTCATTCAGGAAGTTCAGATATTTCATTGCCTCCATTAGTACTAGAGAGTCTGCGTATTTTAAATTATAGCAATATCTACATAAAAATGGCCTTCATCAGTCAGCTGATGAAGGCCATTTACTTAAGAAAAGGTGTATAATTTTCACTATGTTGTATTGTAAGGCATTGGACATTCAAATTTTTCTTGAGTTTGATTAATATGTATATATTATTTTATATTCCTTACACAAAGAAGCTTTATGTCACTATAAAGAAGTGAGTTTAATGGCCTTATTTTTGTTCATTAGTAATTACATACTACGGAGTAAATTCTCATTAAAAGGCACTTAAATGCCTGCTCATAAAAAAGAGACTTCTTTGATTTTGTGCTCCTTACATTCCCAGTTATTGTATTGAGACAAGTCATCAAATTCTTTAGTAGTCTAAACCTTTAATTTGATTGTAGTACAGTAGTCATGTATTGAACACCCAAATTACCATGTCTTTAACAAGTAGTGCAAACACTCTGTATTAAAAATATAATGACCATAACTTTGCTTGTAGAATTTCTTGTGCTAATTTTTAAAAGAGGACTTTTGAAATTTCCTGTGAAAGCCAAAATCTTGTATTTTTAACGATAGTGGGATATATGTATATGTGTAAGAGGAGGTGGTGGTAATTTTTGTAGTGCTGTTTTTAAGTGGACAATTTACTAATTATGTTGAGGTAGCCACTTTACAACTCTAAAAGGAAAACTTCAGTTATCTGAATGAAATGAGGTATGTGAAATTCAGAGGGGTGGAGGAATCCTTCATATAAATGATGCAAGTCAAGGGACATAACCTCAATCTTGAGTTTTTGTTTCCCTCTTATATATTTGTCAGCTTCTTTTACATTACTAGTTTCTGATTCTTTTGGTCGTACTAGCAATCTTTGATAGAAGGAGGTGAAGTTTTTTTCTTTTTCTCTTTGCTGCAGAAGGAATCCAGAGTGTGATACTCTGTGACAAATAAGATTGCTCATCTCTCCCCAGTTCTGCCTGCTGTTTTAGGTGGTACACCACAGAGCTTCCATTTTGTCACCTTCCTGTCAAACATGTGAGAACTCCTTGAGAATATGATTTGTTTGAAAGTAAAGCCACAGTACCCAGTCTAATCTCAAGATGCTTATACTTCCTAAAAGTAGAGTTACAAGTTACATGAGTGAATAGAGCTAGATAAACTTTGATTGCTTCTCTTTCTCCCTTAGGGTTTAATATTAAACAACCATCTTGTAGTGAAGGTCCTTAAAATAGAAACAAACATGGGCCATGACCTCTGACCTTGATGTATCCTAATTTGAAATGGAAATTTACTGATTGATAGGATTTAGGAAAGTTTTAGAAAAGTGATAGCTGCTGCAGTTTATTAAGTTTTGCCGCAGTTTTGTGCTCCTGGCCCCTGAAAGCTATTGTATAATCTGTAGAGAGCCTGTGTATCTATGATGACATTGTCCTGTAGGCTTTTTTGTTTTGTTTTTAAATGGAGGCACAGCCATAGGGATGCGTGTCAATGCCTTCCTAAATAATTTAGTTCTTTGTTTAATATTACCTGTACGTTCTTTACTAAAAACACCTGAAAACGTGACCTTTTATTTTCACTGTTCACGAGCTTCCTTTTTTTTACCTCTTGGTCTTCCGGATGTGAGATAATTTATATCTTGATTGCCTGGGTAGAGGGAGTGTGAGATCAGCAAGTTCTGTATCCAGATCTTTTGACCAATACCTAGGTCATTGTGAAAGGCCTTCTTAAATATATGTAGGTGCTGAGATTGACGATTTTGGGCTTTAGGTTAAGTCCAGACTGATTTTTAACTCTATGGTTTATGAGCAGCATGTCTTTGGGGGAAGTTACTTAACTCCTCTCAGTTTCAGTTTCCTCATCTATAAAATGGGGATATCACTTGACAATGTTGAATCTATTTTTTTTTCTTTAAGAGTAACCTTAGTTGCATTAAATTTGTTGTTATATTCAGACAGTATGAATTAATGAACTGTCTAGAGTGTACCATTTAAAAAGGAAGTGGATTTTGTTTCCATTTGAAGACGACAGTAATCAAATTAGTAAAAATCTTTTCAAATAGAAGTCTTGTTCAGTTGACTTTAAAATCTTGTAAGACTCTAGTAAGTATGAGTCTTTATATACAAATAATACACTCATGTGTTGTATAGCATGGCATAGTATGTGTTGTACTCTGGAGTCAGGGAAGCTTGGATTTGTGTGTAGATTATCTACTACTTTCCACTTAGTAGAAAAAAGTACCCTCGGACAGTACTTTACCTATTTGATTCCAAGTTTTAGCCTGTGAAATTAGTAATAAACATACAGAGAATAATGAAAGGGTTAAAAAAAGGATAATAAACATGTTGTGAAGACTTAAGAAGTACGTTATACAGAATCTTTTTCTTTGCTCCAGTTTTTGTCTTTCATAGCTTGAGTATAGCAGTTAACTAATAGGGTTACTATGGGGATTAAATGAGTTAATGTTAGGTATTCACTAAATGTTGATTGTTTTTGTTATTCATGTTATTGTTAATTCAGTTTCAGAACAGATTAGCCTGATTTCGAGGTAGAGAATTCATGCAGATTTTTGACATTTTCTTATGATTCACAAATGCATTCATAAATTGCGGATGGTGGATTTTGGGATTGTTAGGTCTGTTTGGATGTTCTCTGGTTTCCTGGTCAAGAATGTATACTGCTACTGAATTTAACTGATGATGGAGTGATAATAGATCCAGAGCAATCCCACATAGTTCATTACAGGAAAGAAAAAGAAGACATACGAAGTAAAAGTGAAGAAGGAAGCTACACAAAGTGAAAATATGTTCCAGAGAGAGAGGAATGGGCCAGATTCCACCAGTGAAGAAAGATCCCAGAGTCAGAGTACATGCTACTTTTTGTATGTTCACTTATCTGTCTAGTCTTTTTCCTGGCAAGATAGGTTGTCATTGCTTGCCTTTGGGATGATTGACAGTTTGGGGTTATATAACAGATTAGGTATAGATTACGAGACAGTTTCCCTTTCTTTTTATTATATTTTGTTTTCTTTCTTTCTTTCTTTTTTTTTTTTTTTGAGACAGAGCCTCACCACATTGCCCTCAGTAGAGTGCCATGGCATCACAGCAACCTCAAACTCTTGGGCTTAAGTGATTCTCTTGCCTCTCAGCTTCCCAAGCACCTGGGACCACAGGCGCCTGCCACAACGCCTGGCTATTTTTTGTTGCAGTTGTCAAAATTGTTGGTTAGCTGGCCTGGGCCAGGCTCGAACCCACCACCTTTGGTGGTGGTGTATGTGATATGTGGCTGGCGTAGTAACCACTGTGCTATGGGCACCGAGTCCAGTTCCCCCTTTCTATACCTATATCTTCCCTAGACTCCTTTGAAAAACTTCACCCACCTATGCTAATTAGATGTTAATGAGTCCTAGGTCAGATAAAAGGTTACCAGAGCTCCTTACTGGGTATGTTCCCACCAGAGAACAGTTCCCAGCTGCAGTTTGATTCTTAGCTACAATTCAGTTCCTGCTCTCTGTCCTTAGCCCCTTCCTTGTTTATATTTCCCCAGACCTAACTGGTTAGCAATTTATTCATAGCTTTCAGTGTTTCCTTAAGACAGCACTTCTCAAATTGTGTACATACCTGTGTGGGTAACTAAATAAAAACTGTTCAGGGGATCCATGAGGTCAAAACTGTTACAGTAATACTAAATTCTTGCCTTTCTGTTGCTTTGGCATTTGTCCTCCTGATGCAAAAGCAAAGATGGGTAAAACTATGGGTGTCTTAGAAATTAAATGGGAGTGGTGCCAAACTGTACTAGAAATCATGGTATTCTTCACCGTCATGCATTCAAAGGAAAAAAGCTAATTTCATTTAAGATAAAAGTGAACAGTTTATTACTTGATGAAGTAGTGACAATTATTAAGTTATTAAATCTTGACCCTTGAGTATACTTTGTTTTACCATTTAATGTGATGAGACAGGAAGTAAGTAAAAAGTGCTGCTACATGTCCAGAATATACTTGTTTAGAGCAGTGGTTCTCAACCTTCCCAATGCTGCGCCCCTTTGATACAGTTCCTATGGGTCGCGACCCACAGATTGAGAACCTCTGGTTGACAGGAAAAATCCTATGGAATTTTTTTGAGTTGCTAGTGAAACTAGCCATATTTTTCATGAAACATCATTAATACTTGAAAAAATGAATACCAAGCTATGATTATTTAGACTTAGTTATTTGGAAGCCATTTTCTTGAAAATGAACAAAGTGAGTCTTTCAGTTCAAGGAAAACAATTGCCAGTTTTGTTGCTAGTAATAAAACTAAAACTCTCAAATAAAAATAAAAAATTTAGAAAACTTGTGTTACTTGCTCTGCTTGTTGTCAGTTTTCCAATACTTGAGCGATTGTTCTGATGAGATGGATGGTGATATCAATGAGTTTTTACTCTAGTGTAATGAATTTTGACAGGATTTGTAATTTCTGCATAACTAAAGAAACCGATGTTTTCAAAGTGACAAGTGTTTGAAATTATAGGTAAAAGATTCTTTCAAAAAGCAAGTAACAGGGCGGCTCCTATGGCTCATTGAGTAGGGCGCCGGCCCCATATAACGAAGGTGGGGGGTTCGGCCCCTCAGCCGAACTGCAAAAAACAGAAAAACAGCCGGGCGTTGTGGCGGGTGCCTATAGTCCCAGCTAGTTGGGAGGCTGAGGCAAGAGAATCGCCTAAGCCCAGGAGCTGGAGGTTGCTGTGAGCTGTGTCACGCCACGGCATTCCACGAAGGGCGATAAAGTGAGACTCTGTCTCTACCAAAAAAAAAAAAAAAAAAAAAAGTAACCAAATACAAAAAGTTTATATGTGTGTGATTCTGTAGTATAACTAATCCTTAAGAAACTTGTACTTGTCAAGTTTTGGTGTAGTACCAAAAAAGAACATCTATAGTGATATGAACAAGCTGTTATCACATATGTTTTTTCACTCTGGATTTGCACGAGACATTATTCATACAGCTCAATCAAAACAACATATCACAACAGATTGAATGAAGATTGGTACCTGTAGTCCTAGCTACTTGGAGGCTGAGGCAGGAGGATTGCTTGAACCCAGGAGTTTGAGGCTACTGTGAGCTAGGTTGACACCATGGCACTCTAGAATGGGCAAGAGAGTGAGACTCTGTCTCTCAAAAAAAATAAATACTTAAAATTTTTCTCATTTGATTTTTCGTATGGTACGTAATAACAAAACAATTACCCACATAAACAGACTCTCTTGGGAGCACAAAAGAGTCCTGACACAAAAATTTCTTTAAGGGAAGAAGCTAGACTCATCAAATGAGAATTTGATAGCAGAATTTTAATCTTTTGAGTATTCCTTGGTAATATGGACCACATGCCTCTAATATTTTCCCCTACTTACAAGGATATGTCATTGGACTTCTGTGAGATTTTCCAAAAGGGCAAAGAGTTCCTGAATTTGTTTTTAAAGATTTTCATTTTTATTTAAGATGGACGCTCCCTGTATGGTTGTTGTCCCCAGTTGAGATATGGGTATGGTCATTCCTAACAGCCAATTCTTGCTTGACACCACTCTTTTTGATTGTGAGGTGTACTAGAAGTATCAGAGCTATTCACTTGCAAATTGCTTTAGGGTTGTAGCGATAGTTACTTTGCTGAAGGAGGCAGTGAAGGAAGGGAGGTAGGTCACTTGAGCCCAGAAGTCCAAGTCCAGCCTGGGCAATATAGGAAGACCTTGTCTCTCTTTCAAAAACAAAGTGCCAACTATTCTGTCCTGATATTTATTTAATAACTATTTTTCAGCATAGTTAATCATACCTTTTATGAAAGTGTGACTTATTACTTGTAACAGTATAATATGAATTACAGTTGAGTTCTGTAGTACCATTATCACTGTGGGTGTTTCAGCCTCATTGCATATTGTTAACATCTTTCTGTGGGGGAATTTTATTTTGACTCCTAGAAATCTAGCCAGAAATGTTTCTTTATTGTAATCCACCAGTGGCAGGGAACCCCTGTTTTCTCTTCACAATTGAAATGGTGTTGTTAAAGCTTTAATAGCAGCAATAGAGACATTTCTGAAGCAATGCTCAAGAGACACAGATGTCTTGGATGGAGACTAGGTAACACTCTAAGATGAAGCATTTTTAGAAGCTTTGGGCAAGAAAGAAGGATGTTCTGGATACTACTTGGAGATGATATGTTGTCTTTTGGAGCAAATGTTAAAAAGAGGTGTTTTAAGTTGGGTTTTTCTAGGTTGATAAATCTGTCTGTATAGAGTTATTTTTGTTGCACACTTGCGTTTGGTTATGGTGTGAACTGAGCTCAAGTAACAGAATGACAAGCCATTTGGCAACAGTGAGCTAACCTTAGGTGAAAAGTTTGAATGGATAAGACGAGAGGTGAACTCCAGTGGCAGTCATGATCAGGAGTGTTGAGGCTAGAGGAGGGTTGGAATATGCAGGCTGTTCACAAGGGCCCCCAAACAAATTTAGATGATGCTGTTAGAGAAGGTGTAGAACTGATAATTAGCCAGCACATAGTTCAAACAATGCTGTGACTTAGCCCATTGCCGTTGAATCTCTGGCAGATAATAGACTTTTAAGATATATCTAGTACAAGAAATCTATTATGGAGAATGGTATAAAACAGAAACTCAGAACCAGGAGAACCTGTAGAGATGGAATAGACATGGAATAGGAACTTGAGAATTGGAATTTAAGCTCCTTGTAGTCTTCTTGTTCAAGGTCAATATCGATTCCTTGGATTGAGGCAAGTCTGAGTCAAAGAGGAGAACAAAGTGACTAGAGCTGTATACATTGGCGTAACAGGCCTGGCCTAACAAATATTTCTTAATAGAATGGACTGAAGTCAGGAAGGGAACATTATAGTCTTTTCACTTAGGTTCTTCATGTAACCGACAGTAGGTATTATCTAGGCTAGGGGTTGGCAGACTTTTCCAGCCGCCTTGGACAAGACAGTAAATATTTTAGGCTTTATGGGTTATGTGGTCTCTGTTACACTTGCTCTAGTCTGCCACTATACCCTGAAAGCAGCTATACAAAAATACATAAGTGAAGGCACATGGCTGTGTTCCTTATTTATGGAAACTGAAATTTGAATTTCATGTAATTTTCATGTCACAACATATTAGCCTTAAAGAAAACGTTTTTGAACCACTTGAAAATATCAAACCCATTCCTAGATCATAGATGTACAAGAATAGATAGCATGCTAGAATTTGGCCTTCAGGTTCTAGTTTGCTGACTCTTGTTCAGACAAATAAATGATTATCGGTTATGATGCCGACTGCTTAGCATTGCTGAAATAATTGTTTTCTAGGACAATGCTATTGGTGACACTGTCTTGTTTTATAGGTGACACTGATGATAAAAATCCATTCAAGAATTTAGATGTGACATCTGCAGCAGGTTCAGATCTCTCAGCTATAAGACAAATGGGATACTTCCTACGGATTGTCATCTATTATGCACTAAGCCAAAATTCGTTACTGAAATTGGGTGAGCTGCCTGCTGGGTCCAGTGATGCACTAGTAGACGAAGATGTCAAAAAAGAAGTCTGGCATGTTCCTTGGATGACTGGCAGAGTGTGACACCAATATGGCATCAAGCCCTACTGTGATTCTAAGGACTTCATGGCTAAAAAAATAAAATAAGAAGAAATTTTTATTTTTTGGTGATGGTGATTGGTGTGGTTTAAGTAAATTTGATCTTTACTTGGGGGATGTGTGGTGTTATCATTCCGTAATGATACACAGTAATTGTTTGATAATAGAGATTTTATTTATGAAACTTACATAGTTATCACCTTTTAGTACTGGGTTCTCTTACTCTAAGGAAAATACAGTAAAGAAAAACATCTGTTTACTAAAAAGGTTAATTTAAGGACTATGATTTTCACATTGAAGTGTTTACTTGGGAGATCTTGAAATTGTATCTTCGCCTAAAATATTTAAAATATGTTTCTATTTGCAAAAAGCTGTTATGCTTAGAATTTTCTAGGAAAACATGCTTTTGAGGAGACTCTTACACTCAATAGTAAGTAGAAAATCATACTGTACAGTATTAGTATACATAGAATAGTTGAATTCATAAATTAGTATTTTCAGAATCTATTAACTAAATTCACTTCAAATGATTTAGCAAGCAGATATGAACTGGAAATAAACCTATGTACTTTTTTTAGAACTATTGAATCATAAGAAAACTGGAATGTTAAAGTATTCTCTACCAAATTGATGTTCTATTTGGTAAGAGCCTCTGCTTTTGGTATACATCTATTTTTACCAGTAACAGAGAATTTGAAAGCAGTGTTGGGAAGTGGGTGGATTCTCTCTCAGAATTGAATCTCATTTTTTTCCTCAGTGAATCTTTTAATTTTTTTTTTTATCTTAGCATTCAAAAAAACTCTCGATACTAGGATATAAAACATAGATTACATTTTACATAACTCGTACAGCTCATCTACAAACAGTAAAAGGCTTCCTCGTGACTTACCTTGAAATCTTTATTCAGAGAATATACTGTTGAGTTTGTTCGTGTGTCACTGCCATTACTGCTTGTCTTTCTTTCGTTAGAGTGTAGTGCAACTTAACACAGTCACCCTGCTTGGAAAAAGATCTGCAGGTTGCTGGGTAGTGGAAGTTACACACTTCTAATTTACAAGTCAGATTAGAGATCAGAATCATATGAAAGCTTTGTGTGGAATTGATTGCATTTCATGGTTTTTAAGTTGTTTTTTCATTGAAGCAATGCCTGTAACTGAAAGACAGGTGTATTGTAGTATTTGCATACCTTAAACTCCTTTGAATCAGGAATGAAAATGTTCTTATAGATGGTTGGATCCTAAAACTCAGGAATTTTGAATTAAAATATCTTGTCATTCATTTATTATGCCATAATTGAACTGCCTTGGGGATTGGATCTGGAATTACTGTGATTAATATTTGGAAAACTTCATCATTTTTAAATATTTAATATAAGTCCCTTAGGAAGGGCCATGATTTGGTGTGTCTGTGTGTGTGTTTGAAGCAGCAAGTACCTTTTTATCTTACTGAGAAGATATATTTAATAAGTATATGGATTTAACATTGATATCCTGCTCAAATTAAGAAGCCAATTGTGGCCTTATGGAAGCCTTTGATAAGAGTGAAGAAGCAATAAATTGAACACTGTAGATTGTAGTTATTTTTTTTCTTTTAAAGCAAATCCTTTCTTAGTGCAATACAAAAGAATACATAAATACAGCTTGGTAGGTTGCAGTTATTTTTAATTTATCTGTCCATATTGAAATTGAGAACCATCTCATAAAAGGGAGTATTAAAATGTATGTCATTGTGTGGGGTTGCTCCTGCCTGTAATCCTAGCACTGGGAGGCTGAGCTGTAGATTGCTTGAGCTCGGGAGTTGGAGACCAGCCTGAGTAAGAGTGAGACCCCATCTGTACTAAAAATAGAAAAATTAGCTGGGCATCCCTATTGTCCCAGCTGCTTGGGAGACTGAGGCAAGAGTATTACTTGAGTGCAAAAGTTTGATGTTACTGTGAGCTGTGACATCGGGGCACTGTAGCCTGGGGCAACAAAGTAAGTCTATTTAAACAAAAAAACAAAAAGAAAATCAAGTTGTATACTACAGAATGCAGAGTGCTATAATATTGAATCGATTTTGAGAATACAGTTCAAATAAGCATCTGTATTAAATCTTTTAGATAATTCTTTAGCCATTAATTGAATGATTGAGTATAATCAAGAGAAGAAGAGAATCCAGATGTTTAAAACTAGTTTTGTGTCACAAGCCCAAAGAGTATTTAATTTTATCCTCCCCTAGTTCTTGATATGGTAAGGTCTTACAGATTATTTTTTGGGATGACAAAACAGATTTTGGTGGTGGTGATTGGTGTGGTTTAAGTAGGTGTGTGGTGTGAGAAGGATATCAGTGGAATAGAGTAGTTTGTTATCATGTACTATTTAGTATATATCAGACATTGAGCAAGACACTTAGCATAAGTTCTATTCTTTCCACAACCCCAAAAGCAGATGAATTTATACCAGTTTCCTGATGGGGAAACTAGAAGTTAAATGATTCAAAGTCATAGAGTAAAAAGTGAAATAGAGACCTATCGCTAGTGGCTCATTGTATGCAGAAGCCTCTTCTGTCTGGTGATTGTCTGATACATGAAGAAATAAAAAAGAGGGTGGTGCATGTGGCTCAGAGGGTAGGGTGGCACCAGCCTCATATACTGAGGGTGGCGGATTCGAACCCGGCCCCAGCCAAACTGTAACAAAAAAATAGCTGGGCGTTGCAGCGGGCTCCTGTTGTCCCAGCTACTTGGCAGGCTGAGGCAAGAGAATCGCCTATGCCCAGGAGTTGGAGGTTGCTGTGATCTGTGACACCACAGCACTCTACTGAAGGCAATAAAGTGAGACTCTGTTTCTAAAAAAAAAAAAAAAAAAAGAACAGAAAGAAAGAAAAGAGCATACATTATGGGAAAGTTTTTTTTTGTTTTTTTTTTTTTTGTAGAGACAGAGTCTTACTTTATCGCCCTCGGTAGAGTGCCATGGCATCACACAGCTCACAGCAACCTTCAGCTCCTGGGCTTAGGCGATTTTCTTGCCTCAGCCTCCCGAGTAGCTGGGACTACAGGCACCCACCACAATGCCTGGTTATTTTTCTGTTTTGCAGTTCAGCCAAGGCTGGGTTTGAACCCGCCACCTTCGGCATATGGGGCCGGCGCCCTACTTGCTGAGCCACAGGTACCACCCATATGGGAAGGTTTTAAAGTTAACAGCTCTTAATGCCAATGACTTCATGTTGATGTGGTAGAATGACATTGGAACCTTCCTGAAAAATGATATACTTTTGTAAATATTATATGGGGCCTCTAGAACTGAAGCATCCTATAGTTACCGTTGATATTAATATCATATAATATTGTATGGCTGTACTTTTAGGTGTAAGTGATGTCATGGTATAAAATTCATATATAAAGGTTAGGTGATAATGAGCTACCACAGAAACTGATACATATCAAAAGCTGCATTGGATCAACTCCAAATAGAAGGTGTAGAAAAAGTACTTGGAAGAGAACTGATTTAAACAGTCTGATGACTATTAAATAGTTGGCATCCAAAAGTGGATAATGGTGTCATGAAGCTCATTAAAATGAGAACTGTAGATGATTGCAGGCTTTTCAAGCACATACATATGGGTCTCTAACAAAATATCATGGAAAGAACACGTTCAGCCATTTGGTTAGTAACAGTGCCTTAACAGCAGCATTTTTAAATGTAAGAGACAAATTGTGCATGTGGCTTTGGAGTCAATCAAATGATTGATTCAGTTATGTTTTTTTTGAGGTATAGAGATACAGGGGCTTTGACTTTGTCTTTGGTCGTCTAGGAAGAGTGAAGTAAAGCACAACTAATGAAGTTATGTGGTAAAGTAGCCGAAACATGAATACTTTGGCACCTTGGTGAGGGATATTGTGATGAAGATAGAAGAGGTAAAAATCATTGCAATTATTGAACTCACAATAGTAGAATGGAAAATACTTTTCTTTTTTTTTTTTTTAAGACAGTTTCACCATGTTGCCCTTGGTAGAGTGCCATGGCGTACAGCTCACAGCAACCTCAAACTCCTGGGCTTAAGTGATTCTCTTACCTCAGCCTCTTGAGTGGCTGGGACTACAGGCACCCGCCACAATGCCCGACCATTTTTTTTTTGTTGTTGCATTTGTCATTGTTGCTTGAACTGGCCCTGGCTGGGCTTGAACCTGTCAGCTTCGGTGTATGTGGCTGGCACCGTAACCATTGTGCTACGGATGCCGAGCCAGGAAAATACTTTTCTAATTGTTTAAAAATAATAATAGAAAATAGGTTAGAGGTAAACAAATGAGGCAGTTGGGCAATAGGTATATGAAGTCGGAGGGCTATTTAAGAGTGAGTCATTATGGTAGTCTTAGGGTTTTTACTCAAAATGGAGAGAATTTGGGAAGAGAGATTAGGAAAAGTGTTTTCAAAGTAGGTGTAATTAAAATGTGCTTGTGAGCTGCTCCAAGATTTCTAGGAGAGGAAATATTAGATAGGAGAGAAAAAGGATCTTTGCATGAAGTTCTATTCATATTTTATGGTCAAAAGTGATGACCTGGTTTAGGTAACAGGTTCCCAAGAAAAGACGTGATTACTTCCCTTCATTCTTGAACCCTTAAGGATGTTTCTATAGGCTAAAATTATCCTTGTATCTTGTGATAATGGGTAAAAACTTTGCCTTGGATTTGTGGTTTAGAATCTGATTTAGGCTGTAACTTTGTTTTTTTTTTAATCAGTATTATTTTTCAGCTTTTTGGCAAGAGGTACACTTTACATTAACTATCTTTGACATCCCCAAGAAATTGGATGTGACTTTTAAAATCAACTTTATTAAGTATAATTTATATCCAAAATTATATCTATTTTATATCTATATAAAATAGATTAATTTTAGGTGTACAGTTTATAAATTTTGAAGCATGTGTACACCCTTGTAACTATCCCCCATTTAAGAAATGAAACATTTTTGACTCGGCGCCTGTGGCTCAGTGGGCTAAGGTGCCAGCCATGTACACCTGAGCTGGCGGGTTTGAATCCAGCCCCGGCCCGCCAAACAACAATGAGGGCTATAACCAAAAAATGGCCGGGCGTTGTGGCGGGCACCTGTAGTCCCAGCTACTTGGGAGGCGGAGACAAGAGACTCTCTTGAGCCCAGGAATTGGAGGTTGCTGTGAGCTGTAATGCCACAGCTCTCTCTCCAGGGTGACAGCTTGAGGCTCTGTCTCAAAAAAAAAAAAAAAACAAAAAAGAAAGAAATGAAACATTTTTATAACTCCCCAAAAGTTTACTATGATGTTTCAATCTGTCCTTCCCTTCCCTCCCCACAAGTAGTCAACCACTGTTTTGATTTCTTTTTCTATAGCCTGTTCTTGAACTTCATATAGATGGAATCATAGAATGTATATGTATATATGTACACTATTTTCTATCTGGTTTCTTTTTTCCAATATAACGTTTTTGAGATTTATCCATGTTGTTTTTTGTGTTAATGGGTCATTCCTTTTTGCTATTATTGAACAGTGTTACATTTTACTATAATTTGTTTACCATTCTGTTAATGAGCATTTGACTTTTTCCCTGTTTTTAGGGTTTTGTGTGAATAAAGTTGCCGTAAACAGAATGTATAGTCTTTTTGTGGACTTATATTAATATTTTAATTTTGCTGAGTTAAATACCTAAGAGTGACTTTATTAAGTTTATGTGTCAGGTCAGTTAAGTTTGCGAACTCATCCTAGAAAAAGCTGCATACATCATTGCTGAATAGCACTGTGGTCACCATCAGAGCTTCCCTTGGCCAGCTAGTGACCATAGTGATAATCAGCAATGAGTATGTAGCACTTTTTCTAGGATGAGTTTACAAACTTAATTGTCTAACCTTATATGACTTTTTATATACAGACAGTCTTTGGGTTACAAAGGAGATAGGTTTCGTAGTTTGTTCTTAAGTTGACTCTGTTGGAGTGGGTACATTTACCTGTTACTTGTAATGGCCTCTGTTCCTAAACGTCAGTCGGTCGTTTGTAACTCACTCACTGTAATGGCCTCTCTTTCTAAGTGCGAGTTGCATGCTTGTACCTCAGGGACTGCAGGTATAACTTTTCCAAGGTGGCTATTCCTTCTTACCATGCATTGTTCGTCTGCAGATCTTTGTACTTTGTAATAAGTCTAGATAATTGGCTTGTACTAGATTATTTTTGTATAGCAAGAGAGCCTGTAGGAGTATACTTCCTATGATAGCTGATGTCTAATAAATATCAAAAGGTGGACTTCTTTTTTACAAAACCCCAATACATTACAATATATCTAAGATTGGCTACAAGTCCTAAAAGTCTCTCTATATAGGGGAGGATGAGAAGTTGTAGCTAAATGTACCTTTATTTACAAAGTATTAATTACAAAATTTTACAGAGGCGGCCAATCCATACAGAATATTTTGTAGTTATTTTGTAAAGATTATAATGAATATTTTGTAAATGAAGATACACTTAGCTAAAATTTCCATTTCCCCCCATGTTTGGTGAGTTTTGAGACATTCCATAGATATGCAGTTATTGACTGGGTTGTACAGAGTTTATTTTCATTTTATTTTGTAGATGGCATATATTTTAGTCTGATTTTTAATGTAGGTAGAACCCCATTTTATGCAGTTGGCTCTTCAATAAATGTGTATATAACTAAAAGGGAGGTTTTAAATATGAATAATACTAATCTGTAAGGTAAATTTTCTATGATAAGATGAGGAATCTCCTTTTTCTCCTTTTTCTTGATGTGTTAGGTGCTTCTCCTGCTTTATTTGTGAATTTGTATTTTGAATTAAGTTGCTTAAAATGAGAGATTCCCATATAATAGGTAAGAGGTAACTACAGGGGAATTACATCTTAGATAATAGGATGATGACTAGGAGTTGTTTGTCAGGATTTCAGCTAATGCTCAAAGTTGAGAGCAAAAGGTAATGGAAAGTAACCCTGCATTCTAAAGCGGGATGTGGGGCTTACACAAAGGTTTGGTTCACTTGCAGCATGCACTCGAAACATACAGGATAAATTAGAAAAGAGCCTTTTGGTGAGAGTCAGGTGAGAGTTGTTAATCTAGTGAGCAGTTAGTTCTATGGCATTTCTGTTTCCTCCAAATGGACCTTTCATTTCTAGCCCAGGATTTGTCTACTTAATGAGCTGCGGAATCCTGTTTCCTGATGCTTCAATGGCGCCTTCCAGAGCATTTTCAGTTCCTGGGAGTTTGGAGCATACCTGAACATAGACTTGTTCCTGGAGGGGAGGAGAATGACTGGAGCCAGCTGAGATGGCATGTTGAGTGGAGGAGTGGTGGGGGGAGTCTGCATGTGTCTCTCTGCTGTGGTGAAAGGCTTGCATATTTTGTGATGTAAGTGGACACGATGGAAGGTAACCAGGCTTGAATTATCTTGATGGATCTTGCCAAGAGGGGCTGCTTGCCATATGAGGAGACTGTGGGAGGCATAGTGAGAGGTCAGCCTAAGCATGCATTCCTGACATGAGGGAACTATGCAGGATGGGGAGGTTGGCCTCTTTTTGCTTGCTGTAACTGATGGCCACCCTGCCATGAAGCCACTTGAGAGTGACATACAAGTAGTGTCTAGTGATTAAACTAGTGATTCCTAGTTTAATACATTTTAGTTTAGTTGAACAAACCTATAGCGAATACTTAAACAGAATACGTAAGGTGCTGTGAATAGTAGGCATTTCTTGGAAGGCAAAGATGACTGTGACATTTGCCATCCTTGGGGACCATCTGCTTTAGTGTAGCTAAAGTTAATCCATGGCAGAATGACATAGATGTTCTTCATGTGAAAGTGGCAGTGCTGTGGGAATGTGGGAAGAGCACTGTTTTCAGGGCAGGCTTTCTGGGTTCAAGGGTGGCTTTGTAGACAAGACTTGAGTTTGGGATGGACTTTGAAAGAAAAGAAGGATATCAAGTGGGAAGAGAGGCATTCTGGCATGAGGGAATAATCAAAGCTATGGAATTAGGAAGAAGTAGATAGCTGGGAAGAAGTAATGCTTGTTCACCCTGGAAAGATGAAAATTTTACTTTTTAGAAAATGATTTCAACCAATAATTTAAGCACACTTGCCCATGTTATAATTCTAGTTGAAACTTGGTCTTTTAACATAGTTTGTATTTAGTATTAATTCTCAAGGTGTCTTCCATTCTGTGCATTATCACATTGGAAATGTTATCCACTTTAGAATATGGATGGTAATAAGTATCAAAACTATACTTCTAAGTCTAATCACAAAGTCTATTACTTTCCTTGATTAAAAACAGTTAAATGTAGAGAAGATGATTTTAACATATGATCCTAAGAAGCACTTAGCAGTGCAATTAGTTTCATAACAAGTGATTTTTTTTTTAAAGCCTTTCCAGAATAAGAATGAGTATCTTGATGCCGGTGTCACTTTAAATAGCCATGGGTCCAGGAATGTGTCTGTTCATGTTACTAATCCTAAATATACACCTCATCTGTCCATATTGCTATACTTCAGATCTGAAAGTCAAAATGAAGGTGTGAAGCGCTTAGCAGACTTGTATGGATTTATGTAAATCAGAAAACACAAACAGGGTGGCGCCTGTGGCTCATCCAGTTGGGTGCCGGCCCCATATACTGAAGGTGGCGGGTTCAAGCCTGGCCTCGGCGGAACTGCAAAACAGAAAAAATAGCTGGGCATTGTTGCAGGCGCCTGTAGTCCCAGCTACTCTGGAGGCTGAGTCAAGAGAATTGCCTAAGCCCAGGAGTTGGGGGTTGCTGTGAGCTGTGTGACGCCACAGCACTTTACCAAGGGCGATAAAGTGAGACTCTGTCTCTACAAAAAAAAAGAAAGAAAAGAAAACACAAACAGTACATTAGTCTCAGTGCTGAGACTCTGATGTATTAAATTCAAGTATGAATTATTTCCTAAAAATTTCATACATACACCGTCATATCTGTCAATTTACTTTGCCAAAAAAACTTTATTTCTCTGAACTCCAGACACATAGCCAACTGTCTTGTGACATCTCCATATGGATATTTAAAGATATATGAAACTTAAAATGCTCAAAACTCAGCTGATCTTTTAACCCAAACTTGTTTCATTTTTAATCTTCTCCATCTAAATTAATGACAAGTCTAATTAGTGTTACTGAGAGCAAAAACCTTGGAGTTATTCTTGACTCTCTTTGTTTCACTTCCACAGCTCTCTGCCAGTAGTTCTCTACCATCAACATACATCTAGAATCTGAATCTGACTACCTTTACTGCTACCTGGTCCAAACTGCTATGATTTCTTCCTTGGATTATTTTAATAGCCTCCTTTCTCTCAGCTTCCTTTCACAGCCTGAAACTTAGCACATCCATCTAGTCTCAATGCAGCAACCAGAATAATTATGTTAAGACATGAGTTAAACCCTGTCATTCAATTCAAAACCTCACTTGTTTTTTGTTGTAGCCTATAAGGCTGCATGATACTGCTTCCTTTGCAATGTCATTTTTTTCCCCTATTGATGAGGGGTTGTTTTGTCATCCAGGCTGGAGTACAGTGGCATGATCATAACTCACTGTGACCTTGAACTCTTGGACTCCAGCAGTCCTCCCATCATAGCCTAGTTAGTAGCTGTGGCTATAGGTATACAATATCATGCCCGGCTAATATTTTCATAGAGATGGTGCCTCACTATGTTGCCTAGGCTTCTCTTGAACTCCTGGCCTCCCAAAGTGCTGAGATTATGGGCATAAGCTTCCAGCCCAACCTCATTTTTTGACTCTTTGTTTCCTACCCTTTATTCATGCCCGACCCTGTGTTGTTCCTTGAATAGCTGTTTGAGGGCCTTTGGATTTGCTGTTCCCTCTTCCTGGAATGCTTTACCCCTCAATAACTGCTTAACTTATTTCTTAATCTTTCTTGGGTCTTTATTGAGTTGTTACATCCCTAGGGAGACCTTCCTTGACCATTTTATTTAAAATGTTCCTCTCCTTCCAACTGCTTTGTGTCTCATTAGCACTTAACCAAACTAACCTACTGTATAGTTGATGTCTTTATAATGTCTTTTTCTTTTATGACAAAAACTTGATGAGTACAGAGAATTTTGTCTGTTTTGTTTACTACTGTACCACTGGGTTTAGAATCATTAATGGATTCAAGTGCATAGTTGGTACTTAATGCATAATTGATTGAATGAACAAAAGACAATAAAGACTTATTGTAGTTTTTATTGAAACTTGATTTGTATTTCATGGGCATATTTGGGGAATAATACTATTTTCAAATGTCTGAAATTTACTTTTTAATTTTTAAGTAATATTTCTTGATATTTACACATAATAAAATGCACTTATTTTAGGTGTATATGATTTTTGACAAATGTACACATTGGTGTGTTAACCACTATTCAGTCAAGATATAAAACATCTCCATTACCTCCAAGTTTTTTTGTGTTCTTTTACAGTCATTTCTCTTTCCCTCATCCTCATATTCAGGCAACTATTGTTTGGTATTTGTTACTGAATTACTTTTGTCTGCTCTATAAATTCATATGACCAGAATCATACATTATATGCGCTTTTTAGCATGATGTTTTTGAGGCTTGCTCTGTTGTATGTCTCAGTTTTCTTTTTCATTACAGAATAAATGTTCCATTGTGTAAACGTGTCACAATTTTTTTATCCATCGACTGTTCTTGCATCTTTGAATGTGTCCAGTTTTTGTCTATAATGAATACTACCGTGAGTGTTGAGGTACAAGTCTTTATGTAAATATACTTTAATTTTTTAGGGTTAAACATGTAGGAGTAGAATTGTTGTGTCATATGGTATGTATCTGTTTAACTTTGTAAGAAACTGCCTGCTTTTTTAAAATTATTGTACCATATTCACTAATAATGTCTGAAAGTTCTAGTTGTTCCATATTCTGGTCAGCACTTGATATAATTCCTTTGAATTCAGACATCCTATTTGGTTTATAGCACTATCTCATCGAGGTTTTGACTTGCATTTTCCTGATTACTAGTGATACTGATACTTTAATTTACTTAATGGACATTTATATATCTTCTTTTGTGAACTATCTTACGGAATCTTTGCCCATTAAAAAAATAAAGGGTGGTATATGTACACCATGGAATATTATGCAGCCTTAAAGAAAGATGGAGACTTTACCTCTTTCATGTTTATGTGGATGGAACTGTAACATATTAGTAGAGTATGTCAGGAATGGAAGAAAAAGTATCCAATGTACTCAGTCCAAAGTATCCAAAAGTATCCAATGTACTCAGTCCTACTATGAAACTAATTTATAGCTTTCATATGAAGGCTATAATCCAATTATAGCACAAGAATATGGGAAAAGGAGCAAGGGAAGGGAGGGGAGGGGGGAGGACAGGTGGAGGGAGGGCAATTGATGGGACTACATCTATGGTGTATCTTAGAAGGGTACAGGTGAAACTTACTAAATGCAGAATATAAATGTCTTGACACAATAAGAAAATGCCATGAAGGCTATGTAAAACAGTTTGATGAAAATATTTCAGATTGTATATGAAACCAGCACATTGTACCCCCTGATTGCATTAATGTACATGGCTATGATTTAATAAAAAATATATATATATTCCTTGTCATCCAGTTGTCTCTGGATACAAGTTCTTGTCAGGCATACTTTCTTTTGGTCTGCAGATTGCCTTTCTCTTTAGTTGATGCTGTCTTTTGAAGAGTGGAAGTTTTACAGTTTGAATAAGTCCATTTTATTAATGTATTTTTTGGTGGTCTGTGCTTGCTTCTTTAGTTTTTTGTTACGTCTAAGAAATTTTTTTTGTTTTTTTTCTGTAGAGACAGAGTTTCATTTAACGCCCTCTGTAGAATGCTGTGGCGTCACACAGTTCACAGCAACCTCCAACTCCTGGGCTTAGGCGATTCTCTTGCCTCAGCCTCCTGAGTAACTGGGACTACAGGTGCCCGCCACAATGCCTGGCTATTTTTTTTTTTTTTTTTTTTGTTGTTGTGGTTTGGCTGGGGATGGGTTTGAACCAGTATATGGGGCTGGCGCCCTCCTCACTAAGCCACAGGTGCTGCCCCTGTTTAAGAAATTTTTGATTGCCTCCAGGTTGTAAAGATTTTCCTCGAAAAGTTTTTTAGTTTTTTACATTAGATTTCTGCTTCCTTTTGAGTTAATTTTATGTAGAGTGTGAGATAAGGAAGAAATTTCATTCTTTTCCCATATTGACTTGTTATTTTCTTTTCTTTCTTTCTTTTTTTTTTTTTGAGACAGAGCCTCAAGCTGTCACCCTGGGTAGAGTACTGTGGCATCACAGCTCACAGCAACCTCCAATTCCTGTGCTCAAGCGAGTCTCTTGCCTCCACCTCCCAAGTATCTGGGAGTACAGGCACCCACCACAATGCCTGGCCATTTTTTGGTTGCAGCCGTCATTGTTTGGCTGGTCGGAGCTGGATTCGAACCTGCCAGCTCAGGTATACGTGGTTGGGGCCTTAGCCCATTGAGCCACAGGTGCCGAACCAACTTGTTATTTTCTTTTGAATTACCTTAAAACTTTAATTAAAATTCAGCTTATATATATGTGGTTTTTTTTCTCAATTCATATTGATCTATATATATGTCTATCATTTCAATATCACAGCTTCTAGTGAGTCATTAACTTTGTTCTTTTTGAAATTGCTTTCTCTATTCTAAGTCTTTTCTATTTCCATATTATAGAATTGACTTGTACATTTATATACAATATTTGTAGGATTTTTGGTTAACATTGTGTTGAATTTAAGGTCATTTTGGGGTGCATTAACATTTAAGTTAGTGTTTTTCAACCTTTTTTATCTCATGGCACACTTGAACCTATAGTTAAGCTACCAAGGCACACTTAAAATTTTGTTGATGAAAAAAATGAGTTAAAAAATGTATACATTTGAACTGCACACCTAAGATCCTGTCAGGGCATACTAGTTAAATCACTGTTCTACATGATACTAAATATTCCAAAGCACAAACATAGTATACATCCATTTATTTAGTTAATACTTTTAACTTTCCTAAGCAAGGTTTGTTGTTTTCAGTGTGCTGGTCTCTTATGTCTTTTGTTTAATTTATCCCAAGTGAATAGAATCTGAGCTGTATTTCTGAATGCTATTAAAAATGCTACTTTAAAAAGTGAATTTTATAATTTGTTATTAGTAGTGTACAAAAACTTTATTTTTTATATGTTGAACTTATGTCCTGCTACTTTGCTAACTTCATTAATGCTTTTGCCTTTTTTTGTGAATTCCTCAGGATGTTCTATGTATACAATCCTGCTAATAAACACAAATAAAGGTGGTTTTATTTCTTCCTTTCCAATTTTATATCTGTTAGTTTCCCCTATTTTTACTGCACATGTTCTACTGCAATGTTAAATAGAACATTGATCTCTGGGAGGAAGTGTTCAGATTCATTATTATGTATATTAACTCTAATTGTTCATAGATGTCCCATATCAGGTAGAGCAAGTTCCCATTTATTCTGAGAATGCTGAGAGTATTTATTATACTGCACAAGAATGTTGAATTTTGTCATATGCTTTTTCTGCATCGATGCAGAGATTCAGGTTTTTTTTTTTTTCATTTAAAATGTATAACTATGGTGAGTTATATTGATTGGATTTTGAATCTTAAACAGTCTTGGCATTTCTGTGATTAAACCCCATTTGGTCATGACATGTTATCCTTTTTATATTATACTGAATTTGATTTTCTATTTTTTGTTATTGATTTGTGGATATATAAGAGGACTTTCATTTTTGGGAGGAGTGTCATATGTAGTGTGGAAGGTAATTAGGTTTAGATGAGCTTATGAGGATGGGGTGCCCATGATGGAATTGGTATCCTTATATGAAGAAGAGACCAGAATTCTCTGTACCTGATGTGAGAACACAGTGAGAAAGCAGCCGTCTGTAAGCCAGGAAGAGGGCCTAATGCTCTAACTGAATTGGCTTGCAGTTTGATCATCCCAGTCTCTAGGACTGTGAGAAGTAAATTCCTGTTGAGTCACCATCTATAGTATTTCGTTATGCAAGTGTGAGCTAAGACTGGAGAGTAGGATTGTTAGTTTGTCAGATTTTGGTATGAAGGTCATGATCATCTCATTAGATGCAGAAAAAGGCATTTGAAAAAATCTGACAATGATAAAACACTCAACCTAGGAATAAAAGATCATTTCCCCAGTATGGTAAAAGGCATCTATGTAAAACTCACTGCAAACGTATTAGTTAATAGTAAAAGACTGAATGCTTCCCTTTATGATCAGGAACAAAGCAAGAATTTAATTCTCACAATTCTTTTCAGTATTGTATTGGACCTTGTAGCCAAGATAGCTAGGTAAGAAAAAGAAATAAAGTGATGCAGATTGGAAATAAGTAAAGCTTTATTTGCTGATGACATGATCTTCCATATAGAAAATCTTAAGGAATCTGTTAAAAGTTGATTAGAATTTCTGAATGAGATCAGGTATGTGCAAGGTATAACTGCAGTATTCAAAAATCAATTAATATTTCTGTATCCTAGAATTGAGTAATACAAAAGTAAAATTAAGAAAACAGTTTCATGTACAGTTGCATAAAAAATCAAATAAGAGGGCAGCACCTGTGGCTTAAAGGAGTAGGGCGCTGGCCCCATATGCTGGAAGTGGCAGGTTCAAACCCAGTCCTGACCAAAAATTGCAAAAAAAGAGGAAAAAAAACAAAAAAAAAATCCAATGAAATTTTATTTTGAAGAGCAATAGGAAAATTGTGCTCTGAAAGCAACAAAAATTGTTGAAAGAAATTAAAGAAATACATGGAAAGATACCACATTTTTATGGATCATGGCCCATAATATTGTTAAGATGACAATACATTAATAGCAATTTCTATCAAAATCTCAGCTGCCTTTTTTCGTTTTCAGAAAATGCAAAGGTGATCCTAAAGTTTGTACAGAAATTCAGGGCACACAGAATAGTCAAAACAATCTTGAAAAAGAAGAACAAAGTGAAGGAGTCTTGTTTCTTGATTTCAAAACTTACTGCAAAGCATTCCAAACAGTATGATAGTGATATAATGATAGACTTAAAGATCATTGGAATAGGATCGAAGTCTACAAATAAACTTTGAATTTTATATTTCATTGATTTGTGACAAAGATGTCACGACTATTTAATAGGAAAAGAATAGTTTTTTCAACAAATAGGGCTGGGATAATTGTATCCACTAGTGAAAGAATGAAGTTGGACCTCTTGTACACTATATCTCTGTGTGTATGTGTGTATATATATATATATATTTTAAAGCAATAGAGTCTTGCTGTGTCACCAAGACTAGAGTACTAGAGTAGAGTGGCATGATAACAGCTTACTGCAACCTTGATCCTGGACTCAAGTGATCTTTTATCAGCCTCCCAAGTAGTTGGGATTACCGGTGTGCACCACCATGCTTAATTAAAATTTTTATTTTGTAGACAAGGGGGTCTCAGTTGGTCTTAAACTCCTGACCTCAAGTTATTCTCTTACTATGGTCTTTCCAAGTGCTGGTGTTAAAAATATGAGCCAGTGCACCCAGCCTATAAATTAAAATTAGTATCAAATGGTTTATAGAACTAAATGTAAGAGCTAAAACTGTATAATTCTTAAAGAAAACAATAAATTTTCTTGTCCTTGCGTTAGTCAATCACAAGAGCACAATTGACAATAGAAGAAATAGACTTAACAAAATTAAAAATTTTATACTTCAAAAGACTTTTTAAAATAAACAAAAATTATATTTAAGAGTGTTCCAGTGTCTTGGTCAACCTTCTTGTACTTACCTTTGTTTTCTTATCCTAACTGTTTGTCAGAGTCTTTGATTTCTTCATTGCAGTGCTTTTCTTACTAGGATGTTACAGTTCTTTTTTTTTTTTAAACCTCCAATTCCTGGGCTTAGGTGATTCTCTTGCTTCAGCCTCCTGAGTAGCTGGGACTACAGGTGCCCACCACAATGCCACCCTCAGTATATGGAGCTGGTGCCCTACTCACTGAGCCACATATGCCGCCCAGATGTTACAGTTCTTTGAATATTTGCTAAATCTTCTCTACCACATTGTAAGCCCATTGAATGCTGTACTAATCTTTGACTTTGGCATTGTTTTTGACTAGCTTAGAAGTTGGCACGTAGTTGATGTTCTATAAATATTCTTTGATTATTGACTCAATTTATAAAATAGAAAGTGATAAGTAAATCTCCCAGGTGCACCCTGATTGCCAGTGTGGCATGTTGAAAGATGAAGCTTATGTATAAGAGTATATTGTCTACTGTAGGGATCATGCTCTCCTGAGAGACATTTTTCTGCATGGCTGTAATTCTAGGGGTGTGAACAGATAGAAAAATGCAGTCAATTGATTTGATGTATGTACTATTCACCCAGTAAAGATAGAGGGATTGCTGTGGGCCATGTGAGTTGGCACCTTACTCTTTTCCACTGTAATCCATATCTTCCCTTTTATTTTCTGTTAACTTTTATGAGCATCCGCTAGCTTAACCTCTGTTGGTCAGCATTCCCTCCCTCCTTTCCTCCCTCTCTTCTTCCCTCTCTTTTCTCTCTTTCTTTCTCTCTCTCTTTTTTTTTTTTTTTTTTTTAGGACAGGCACTATTTGTGGTGGCATGGAGTGAAAAGTAAGCCCACAATGGCTTGTGTGCAAATGGTTCCCACATATTTCCTGTATGCCTTAACTGTGCAGATGGGTGTTACTGGAGACAGAAGAGGAGCACAGGCGTGGGCTTGCCATTTTAGGTTCTCAGAGGCTTTTATCAGGGTATTTAAATCAGGGAGGGCCAAATGTGCTTTGCTTAACACAACTTTAACTGACAGAGAAGTCTATTTTCAGATAGTCTTTCAGATAAAAAAGTCATCATTGCTTAATTTTATACATTCTTCCACTTACTTATATCTACTGTCATTTGCTCATGTCATCCCTTCATTAAATATTTCTTGAGGATCCATGATGTGCCTATGCTGGAAATGAAAAGATAAAAAGGATTTAATACTTTGTTCCAAAAAGTCATTTGGGCATTTGTAGTGAAGGTGCTTTTATTTATTTATTTATTCATTCATTTTGAGAAAGAGTCTCACCATGGTGGCATCAGCAACCTCAAACTCTTGGGCTTACGTGATTCTCTTGCCTCAGCCTCCCAAGTAGCTGGGACTACAGGTGCCCACCACAACGCCCGGATATTTTTTTTTGTTCTTGCTGTAGTTGTCATGGTTGTTTGGCAGGCCAGGTTTGAACTTGCCAGCCCTGGTGTGTGTGGCTGGTGCCTTAGCTGCCGAGCTACTGGCGCGGAGCCGTGAATGTGCTTTTAAAAACAGCCTCTGAGGGCTACGTTTGTGTCTGATCCTGTGTTTAATAAGGTAGATGGTTCTATTTTTTCCACAAATTCAGATTGTGATACTTGTGATACTTACATCTTTGGAATTAAAATTTAGGAAATAATTATCAGCATGGAAATTCATAGTGTGTTAATTTTCTTGATAAATTTTTTTCTGTTATGTTGCATAGCTGTGATATTTTTTGTAATGGTAATTGAAATATAAAAAATGGTTTATTGGAAGTTTTTAATAGTCTTAATCAGTTTTTATTTTTTATAAGGATTAAAACATTGGTATCACAATTAGCTAAAAAAATCAATTTTCCTTCTTTTTTTTCCCACTGTACTAGCCATTAGTAAACAGATGATCAGATTTAATCCTATACAAATGAAAGTGCTTCACAGTAAAAATTGCAGATTTCAGGAAAGGAAATATAGTTAATGCCTAAAAATTTTCAGGGCCTCTGATACAGAGTGTTTCATCCTCCTCAGCTAATTGCATGCTATCGGCAGTGGTCTGGATAAAATCTTTTTCTTGTTTTATGGTATTATTTCTTTCCTTTAAGCCCAATTCCTGCTCCCATGGTCCACCCCTACCCAAGCCTCTTTTAGCAGATCTTGACTTGTGTGTATTTGGTATATCCCCTTGGATTGGCACATATATTTGAAAAATATAGAGCAATTCTTCTATGGTAATTAAATTCAAACCTTGAGTTTTCTTTTTTCACTGGACACTGTTTTTGGTTTTGGCAAGTGGTGGTATGTATCTCTGGATAATTACTTCTAAACATAGTTTGGTTCATGTCTAAGCTATCCAGGTATTGGATACATGGGTTGTCTTCAATACCTCCTCGGCACAATGCTGTGATATTTCATACACAATTTCAATATGGCCTATGTGGAAATTCTTTATGGGTGTGTGTCTGGACGGGCATTGGTGGATCATAAGATAGTGACTTGCGTTAGCATTTTTTCCACTCATTTGTTTATGTTTTTGATATAATTTTGTGTCATTTGACCATTTAGTTATAGATAATTTTTTTTTATTGTGGCGAAATACACGTAACATAAAATCGACTATTTTAGGCATTTTGAAGTATGCAATTCAGTGGCATTACACACATTCCCACTCTTGTACAACCATCACCACTGTCCATCTCCAGAACTTTTATGTCTTCCTCAACTGAAACTAGTTAAACCAACTAAGCAACACTGGTCATTTCCATTTACCATTGGTCCCTAGCAATCAGTATTCTTTTTGTCTTTATGACATTGACTGTTGTAAGTACCTCATATAAGTGAAATCATATACTATTTATCCTATTGTGACTGGTGTATTTTACTTAGTATAGTATCTTCATAGTTACTGTTAAAGTGCATGTCAGAACTTCCTTTTTTTTTAAGGCTGAACGATAATCTACTGCGTGTTTACACCACATGTTGATGACACATCCATCTATTGGTGGACACTTCTACTCTTTGGCTGCTGTGAACAGTGCTGCTATGAATGTGGCTTCACTGTACAAACAAACTGTTCAAACCCCTGCTTTCAATTCTTTTGAGGTATATGCCCAGAAGTGAAATTGCTGAATTATGTGGTAATTTGATTAATTAATTTTTTATTATTTTCCATAGTGGTGCTACCATTTTGTATTTTCACCAGTAGTGCATCCCCAATTTTTCCATATTCTTGTCCACACTTAATTTTATTTATGTTTTTAGAGACAGGGTCTTGTTTCGTTGTCTAGCCTGGACAAGGTCATAGCACATTGCAGATTTGAACTCCTGGGTTCAAGTGATTCTCTGACCTAAGTCTCCCAAGTATCTAGGACTGTGGCTGTGTGCCACCATGCCTGGCTAATGTTTAATACATTTTTTGTACAGACACATTATGTTACTTAGGCTGTTCTTGAACTCCTGTCCCAAGTAGTCTTCTTCCTGCTTTGCTCTTCCCAAGTGCTGGGATTATAGGCATGAGTCACTGTGCCTGGCCAAATTAAAAAAAAAAATTGTAATAATTGCAATAGCTAACATGATGTAAGCACTTACTGTATGCCCAAGTGCTGCCGTATAAACTTTATATGTAGTATGTAAGTAGCTGTTAGTCCTCAGAATAGGTTTCCAAGATATAAATAGATACTACACCATTAATAGAGTTCCTAGCATAACAGAATGATAAGCTGGAACTTTGAATCAATACACCATATTCAATACATCTGTATCCAAAGGAAGTGCTCAGAGGTACCCAACCTTTTTTCTTTTCTGCTACACATTGGAAGAATAAGAGTTGTCTTGGGCCACATGGTAAGTACACAAACACTAATGAAAGCTGATGAGCAAAGAAAAAAGGTCTACAGGTACTTTTCGTGATATCAGACACCTACTGATAAGCCAAACAGTCCTCAAATAATCTGTATGTGGCCCGAGGGCTGTAGGATGGACACTCCTTCCAGGCCATAAGCAGAATTATGGAAAGCCTGTTTCAAGATCTTTGAATCTCTTCACTCTTCTAGAAGATATAAGAAAGGGGGAAAGAGTTTGTCAGATGAATTTGTCTGCCATGCTGTGTGTTTTACCTCCACCTCCCACAAATTAGGGGTGCCTGAATCTTTCACAAAGCCTGGTGGGAGCTAACTTGTAGTGTATGAGTCCTGCAGCTGGTATCACAAGAGACTTATGCTTGACTTATGCCTAGGAAAGCTACAGTGTTTTGTAGCAGTAGTGTTGGTTTTGAGAAGTAATTGCACTCCTCTCTATCAATAGATAATGAGAAGTAATCACTGTCATTTGAAAAGGAATCTTGCCAAAGGAAGTCTCCTGCCAGGTAAAGAGGATCCCAGCAGTAAGGGGATATGGGGTGTGCTGCCAGGAGTCAGAAGCGAAGGAGGCATTAGGAGGGAGCTGTAAGGAAAGCAGTGTCTCTGGCAGGATATTTGCAATTGGAGGATCAGGGAAAGTAAATATAATCTTTTTTCCTCCCTTTCTAAAAATCGTAATAGATTTAGGGGGTACAAGTTGAATTCTTTTACATGTATGTATTGTACAATGGTGGACTCTGGGCTTTGGGCGTACCCATTGCCTAAAGAATCATTATACACTTACCAAGTCCTTGTAACACTAGATTATTTTGATGCAAGTAACAGTCAAGTAAATACTGTCCTATATGCCTGGCCTTCCTTCCTTTCCCTTGATCCTGATAGGCTCAGAAAATTCAGGAAGATGTCAGCAGAGAAACTTATTGGCAAGAAGTGGAGTATCTTGTTCCTTTCTCCACTGATAACGGCTACCTCTGGTGCAGACCTCAGCTAAGAACACAGATTTAATGTTAAATGTACTTTGGAGTTTTGATTATTATTTGGATCTAGTCTTTTTATTTTGGAAAGTTTCAAACATATAGCAATGTTGAAACAGTAATTTAATAAACACCCTATACCCTTTACCAGTTATTCAGATTTAGCCACAAGTGTGTTGTTTCAAATGGTTCAGCCCCATCCACTGCCTATATATGCATATATGTACACAAATATTCGTATATACACACAAATATATATACATATATATGCATATATAGGCTGTGGACGGGGCTGAACTATTTGAAAATTAGCATTTTTCCCTACATATCATCTTGTTTTCTTTTCTTTCTTTTTTTTGGAGATAGAGCCTCACTTTGTCACCTTCTGGAGAGTGCTCTGTTGTCAAAGCTCACAGTAACCTCAAACTCTTGGGCTTAAGCGATTGATTCTCTTGCCTCTGCTACCTAGTAGCTGGGACTACAGCTGCCCTCCACAATGCCTGGTTATTTTTTGTTTGTTTAGCAGGCCCAGGCCAGATTCAAACCCACTAGCCCTGGTATATGTGGCAGGCACTCTAACCACTGAGCCGCGGGTGCCCCCTTGTTTCCTAAGAATTAAAATATTTTCCTATGTAATATAATACCATTATTGTCCCAGTTCTTTACCACTGATACAATAATATATAATATATATGACATACTCAATTTTTCCCAATTATCTATCTAAAACCAGTCATTTTAAATTCCTGGACTGAGACATAACCATTTAAAAGAGGCCATATGATTTTATGTTTTATGAGGGATAGGAAAAGTCATAAGGATTACTTGAGTTTTGACTCTGGGGTAGGAGTTGGTTTATCACTGACTAGTTTAATAGACCAGTAAAAGACAAAAATAAAATGCTTGAAATCCATCATTTCTACACAGTCAATGTGTTGGCTATACTTTTAAAAGAATGCCTTGGTTTGGAATACTTTTGTACTTTTCAAGGGTAGATTTCCTATAGGTAAAATTGACTGATGATAATTATTAAAGCTGGATGATGGTGGCTTATTAACTCTTTTCCTGACCATCATGTGTATTTGTAAATTTTCATAATAAAGTTAAGTAAAATATTTTTAGAGTCTTATATTTTCTAATTTTTAGATTTGGAATGTTATTAAATCACTTAAGACATTATTCCTTTATATTAGAAGAAACCAATTTATATAACTAAACCACAATAATGGTTCCAGTTTGGAATGTTTGACATGTAAGGCACTAGGCTAAGCCTATTCCACATTCAAACCTCTCCAAGATAAATTTTATTTTTTTCATTAAAAAACAATCATTCTTTGGAGTTCATTATTCATGCTGACAGCTTCCCTTCATCTTTTTTTTTTAGTTTGTAATTTGTTTCTGAAGTGGAGGAGAGACTGAGCCCAGGGTTGGCACTAATAATGGTGAGGATGACCTGGGTGAAAGTGAGGTCTGGGTGAAAGTTCATTTTGGGTCCCAAATTAAAGCTAAAGGTTAAAAGAAGTTGGTTTGAACCTAAGGGATTTCAGCATGGTGCAGTGCTGGAGTGTGTCTAATTCAAATTTATCACGTAATACAGAGTTCTGAATAATCTGGGAATGGTTAATTTTTCCAAAATTAAAACAAAGATAAAATCATGAATCATAGAATTATTGAGTTTCATTATAATACATTTATTTATAATTTGAAATATTCTTATATTATCTATAATGATAGTTTTCGTATGGGTATTTTTTTTTGTACTTTCATTAATTTAATAGAATATTTTTCTCACTCTTAATCTTCATTCTCAAAGTAGGATCGTATAACTTTGTCTTAAAAACAACTTGTGATGGAAGTCAATGAAATGTCACTCTAAATGTCCCTGTATATTTACATGAGTGATTTCTGATTGTTAAACAAATTCTTTTCCTTTTTTAGTTTATTTCAGAAAGCTTTTATAAATTGAAAATCATTAAAAAGAATTGTACTGATAAGTGAGATTTTAGTTGGCCTTTGTACGACAGACTGTTTACTCATCAATCTTAGTGTTTCCTAGCAACACAAATTATTCCTATCTTGGGCATTTTCATATCTTTCTTCAAACACCCATTTGGAAATATTTTATATGACCTGATGCTTGTCCATCTGTCCTGAATCTCTGACTACTTCTTCATTACCTAAATGTCCTCATTAAACTTCATATTCATACAATATATTCTTTCAGCTTAATAACCCACAGTTTGACTTTAGAATCATTTGGCTTGTCAGAATCTTCAAAGAGTTCTGGGAAATAAATTTCCTTTGTGTATTGTGAAGATAAAAGTTATTGAAAATGTGTTATATTTTTGTAGTGAAATGTATAAAAATACTGCCTTGGGAGGTAGCTAACTACTTTCTCATTGTCCCTAGCCTCTGGGGAGATAGTTTAATCACTTCTGGTAAAGACATAGTTTGGCTATATTTTGGCAAATTGACTTGTATTTAATTTAAATCATAATTTAGGAAAATGCTAGGTTTATAGAGAATGTTATATTTATCTGTCCATTCAACAAATACTTTTTGAGCACTTACAACATGTCATGCTCTGTGACAGGCGCAGGGCAAACAATGGTGAGTAAAAATATGGGGGTGTGTGCTGTTCAGAAAAGAATTGTGGTTGAGTGACAGCATGTAATAAAAGAACAGGTAGGAGGGCAGCACCTGTGGCTCAGTGAGTAGGGCGCCGGCCTCATGTACCAATGGTGGTGGTTGCAAACCTGGCCTCGGCCAAACTGCAACAAAAAATAGCCAGGCGTTATGGTGGGTGCCTGTGGTCCCAGCTACTTGGGAGGCTGAGGCAAGAGACTCAGAGCTGGAGAGCCCCAGAGCTGGAGGTTGCTGGGATCTGTGACGCCACAACACTCTACCAAGCGCAACAAAGTGAAGACTCTATGTTTCTAAAAAAAAAAAAAAAAAAAAGAACAGGTAGGAGAGCCTTCCCTGAGGAAGTGAGCCTTATCTGCTATCTGAAGAGCATTGCAGTGGCAGAAAGCAGCAGAGGAGTGATCGGGAACCTGAGTGCACAGAATAAACACCTGCAAGGCAAGGACTTCAAGGAGATTGGTTCTGAGTAAAAACTTCATTCTTTGTAGATGCTTTATAAAAGATAAGAATTCAGTAGCTATCTTTATATTGACTTCTTTTTAGATACTCAAAAGATTTGAAGATTCCTTAGAGTTCTTTTTTTTTTTCCATTTGGTGCTTTAATCCACTATCTAATAATGAATTTCTGTTCAACTGCTTGAATGTTAATTAGCACAGTAGTAGGGCCCTCCTATTCTTCCTTGGAATCAGCTTTATTTTCAGATACTTAATTGAGAGTTATTTCTTATGTGAAGCTAAAATTTTGATTTCTACTGATTGATCCCAGCTCTGTGAGGCAAAACTAAACCAGTCCAGGTTGGTTTTTGACTCTTACTTATTGAAGGTTGGCGATAGGTAGCTAATATACAGCTTTCTTTTCTTTATTTTTTATTTTTTATTAAATCATAATTGTGTACATTGGTGCAATCATGGAGCACAATGTGCTGACTTCATATAGAATCTGAAATATTTTCATTGAACTATTTAACATAGCCTTCATGACCTTTAAATCAGTATATGAAGACATTTATATTCTACATTTAGTAATTTTCACTTGTACCCTTGTAAGATGCACTGTAAGTGTGATCCCACCAAGGATGTTTGCAGAGAAATCATATGTGTCAGAGCAGTATTTGAGAAGACTTATCTAACTGGGGTGCTTAGATTAGATTGGAGGCCAGGGAACTGCAGAGAGAGGGGGCATGGAGAAACTTTGGAAATAGTCAGATGAGGACTGGGGGAAATTAGAAAAGGTGGGTTGCAAGAGATATGACAATGCTAGAATTCATAGGCCCTGGTGATTTATTCAATGGGAAATATGGAAGAGGAAGGAGGATCAGGTGGTTTCAGTTCTGAGCCTGGCTGAAGTGTATAAATGACGGTTCTGGTAGTAGAAGTTTAAGAATGATACAGGGTTGGCAGTAGATTTGTTGAATTTGCAGTATAGCAGCCACCCAAGTAGAAGTGGCCTGCAGGTGGCTGGGCAGTTTTTTAGGAGGGCAAAAATACACATAAGTAAAAAGTTCTGTATTGATGTTAGAACGGTCATGTAGCAGTATTAGTTTCAAGGGAGAGTAAAACAGTTAATGCTACAACAGATCAGAGAAGAGAGAAACCCCTGAGGGCCAGAAGTTTCTGATGAAGGAGATGACATTTGTGTGGGGTCCAGGTGGAGCTGTGGGGTTATGATGGGGAAGGAAAGATAGGGAGGGCAGGAAGATGACATTCTAAATGAAGCCATTGGTTTGGGCAGAAACAGAGAAGTAGGAATACACACTACATATTCAGGGGACCAGGAGAAGATCAACTTGGTTAGAACAGAGGACTTCTTTAAGGAGATACTGGTTTCAAAAGTCAGTAAATTGAATGCGGCGAAACTTGAATGACAGGCACAATGACAGGAGAGACAGAGGGGCTGAGAAGACGTTTTGGCAAAACATTGCCTCTGTTTCTGAAGTTTGATTTTATTCACCTTCTGAATGTGAGTTTCCATAACCCACAGAACTAGAACTCTCCACTCGGGAGCTTCTAGTTGTTATGTAGAAGACCACTGATAACTGGCAGTCTTTTTCATAGTGATCGTGTGGACTTTTATTCCACACCAGAGGAAATTCCAGCCCGCATGTGTTTCTGGGGCTTTTACATCGACAGGCTGCCTAGCTTTCCTGAGGCACAAGGAAATCTGTGGCCTAATTGCTCAGCTGGTTTACTGGCTCATCTTGAAAAGTAAATATTGTGTATCTGCAAGTGGAGAGTCAGTATGTGTAATCTAGCCGCCCGGTCACGCCTGCCTCAAACACTGTTGAAAACTTTAACCAAGGACTATAAAACTGTCAGGAGCTGAGGTACCCAAGCTTGCTTCCACACTAGATAACTCCTTACTGAAGCTATTGGGAAGATAACAGGACGTGCATTTTACTTGCTGGGATTTCTTGTTTGCTACAGAAGCATCTGGCAGAATGAAATAGCTTTGTGTTACATCATTTTTCATTTCTGCTTTTTATTTATCATCTACTTTGATTTATTTGATATGGAAACTGGCATCACCCACCTCCGAGTGCTCTCATTGAATAAAAAGGATATCTTGATATAACTTCAGTGACTTTAGATTGGCATTTGGACCATTTAAAAAAACAACAACAAAATTTCATTGATGTCTTTGAGCAGATGTTTAATTTTATCTTCTCCTTGAGTGGTCATGGGCTGATAGGAGACTTCCCACAGCCATTTTGTGACATTCACAGGATCTTTTGTTTCTTTTGAATAATTTCATCACAGAGTGTTTCAAACATTCTTGGGAAAAGTAAGAGAACTGCTACTGGAGGGACTGAAGTTTTTATTTTTTTGTTTTTGGAATAGGAACTCCCCAGGGTTGCTGTTGGAATAGCCTACTAGCTTTTGAAGCAGTGATGAAGAGTATGCAATTGATGACGTATGAACAGTTACTTCTCTTAAGGTAAAGTGGCCCTAATGTATCTGTACTTTTCCACACAGCTAATTGCATGGGCTTTCATTCAATAGATAAAAAAAGTGTGCCAAGTCTTAAGCAATTTAAAAAACCCCAAATCTGAGTATGTTATTAAGTTGCAACTGATACTCTATAGCTCTACATTAATCTCTAAGAAGCAAACAGAAAAGTGTTTACTGTTTTTATTCATTGTTCAAACTTGCACAATGGAAAATATTTTTCAATCCACAGAAATGTTTTTACTGAATTATAAGGGTTTTAAAAATACTTGTATTTTGTATTTAACAGTGTCCTTTAGATGTCTGATCTAAAGGGAGTGCATGTATAATGATCCAAAGAAGAATCATATAAGTGTGTGTGATGTGTTTTCAATTTAAATTGGAAATCTTAATTGCTTGATGTCTTACCTACTCCATTGAGGTCCTTTCTGAAACCAGATGCATTTTCATGCCTGCCTTAGACAACCTTAGTTTAAACTTTAAATTTCCTCCATATTTACCGTGTTTAGAAATGGAGATGTGTCATTTCCAGTCCCCGTTATGGGATGTTCAGGTGCTACGAAGACTTTCTTATTTCCAAAGTAACTTTCATAGGTAGTTTTCTATATGAAATATTCCTTTAATATGGACCAAAGACCTTGATGCAGTTTTTCATAGGTAGTTTTCTATTTGAAATATTCCTTTAATATGGACCAAAGACCTTAATGCAGTTTACTTACCCTTGGTGTCTTACTGTTGTTTTTGGTTTACTGATGTCAGTCCAAACAATAGAGAGAAGCTCCACCCCTACGGTACATCTCACAAGGGTACATGTGAAACTTACCAGGTGTAGAATGTAAAGGTCTTAACACAATAACTAAGAAAATGCCGTGAAGGCTATGTTAACCAGTTCAATGAAAACATTTCAAATTGTATATAAAACCAGCACATTGTATCCTTCCCTAAAAAATAAAACAATACTTATTTGTGAATAGGTGTTGCAGTGGGAATATGCATGCTGTAGTAAACCAATTGAAAGGAAATGGATGGAAAGGAAACAAAAAATGTGTTTAGAGGAAAAATGAGGAGGATCACTAATTGTTTAGAGATAATTACCCTTAGCTACAAGGGTCAACAACAAGGGCAATACTAGTTGGAGGTGGACAGGCAGTTGTTGAGCAGGTGTCTTTGCAGAAGTATTTTTGTGTGTGTATGTTAAGGTTGTGATGGCCTTTGTGTAAGGCTGTGGTTTTTGCAGAGTCTTTGGTGATAGTTTTTGTTATCAGGCATTCATCTATGGTCCTCCCAAGCTCGATGTGTCAGGAAGTTTTTGAACATAAGAGACTTTATTTTGATTCTGACAGCTTTCACATTTACCCTGTTGATGAAGACCTTTTCTTTGAAAGCATCACTGACCAGTCATCCTTCCTTTTAATGTTCTTTAGTGCCAGAATGAACAGTGTCCTGGGTTGCTGGTCTGATCACACAATCAAGAGAGTAAATGATGGTTGAAAGTCAATTTCAAAACCCCATTAGTCACATTTGAGCAACAAGAGAGGTTTGAAGGGAGTGGCTCTGAGGCTAAGTCTACCTGGAGTTTATTGTTAAGTTCATTTTGTCTACTCTCTGCTCTTTTGCTATTATCTCCATGTGCTGGGCCAGCATTTCCCTTTAGGAGGTGTACTTCCACAAAAATTTAACAAGTAACAGATACGAAGTTTATGAAAGGAAATTACAAAATAAAATGAATAGTACTATGACAATGCCAGTTTGCATAATCATTCTGAGCCATGAACCTAGGCTTAAAAGCAACCAATTAAATAAATAAAAGGGGAATTAGGTGAGACCTGCATAACCAAGTGGCTTGTCTTCCTATCTTGCGTCTGTGGGTCTCAACTTCCCCAGAGGAATTTATCCAAGTACAGGATGTATTAAATAGTTTTAACAACAGCTACTAATGTATTTCTTAGGTCAGGTTTTGTCAAGTTACCAGTAGAAGCTACCGATTGTGAAATTTCAATTACATTATTACTCTGCCAAGTGAAAAAGGCAGGCATCAAGAGGTGTAAGGGTCTCAATATGTTATAAAATCTGGTTCTGACATCGGGAAAAGGCTGTCTTCAGCACGAAAATGTCAACTTCTTATCCTGGTTTTCAGTTTTAGTTCTGGCTATAGTACCAGATGGTTTGGTGAACATGCTGTAGGACTCATACATTGAGAAGTGAGACTTGCTCCTTAAAACCCTGCAGTATCAGTTTACAGGGCTTCAGGAACAGATTAATCCCTGTTGGTAGTAATTCCATACAAGACAGTTGTCTTGGAGGAATCTTAAAAAATTTAGGTTCTAGCCTAGTCTATTGGCAGATAGCAAGAACTCGACAAGAACTCGAAAGCAAAGCAATGCACAGAGCTACAATCTAATGTGTGGTTAACAGGTGTATTATAGCTCTTCTTTGAAAACATGTTTTCTCTCTACATTAAATCACATAGGAATCTCAGATTTAAGGTTAGGATTGAGCCATGAATTTAAGGTTAGATTGAGGTTAGGAAGCCAAATCCAGACAGACTTGAGATTTTACCGTAAGTCTTTAGGTTTGTGGGCCTGTTAGGAAGTAAAAGTTTTTATTTACTCCATGAAAGCCAGGAACCCGTAAAGCCTGGTGTTCTACGCACATTCCCAATTATGATATTCCAGTCAAAGTCTCATCGTATCCTGCTACAATGGGAGAACATATTTTATTGAACTTATGCAAATAACCATAGTGCCATAAAAATACTCATTAATGGTTTCTGAATTTTGGAATCAAGTAGGGAGAAAAGACAAATGCTTCCATCTTTGCTCACAAAAGTATGCTTTACCAAATCGCTGTAAACTATAGATAGCTTAAGAGAGAAAATAGAATATTTCAGTATGGAACCAATAATGTTTTAAAACATTCGTAAAAACATTCTTCATTCAGTTACTTAATCTCATATAGTACTTTTTATTCCTATTTGATCTTAATTAGCAGTTTCATGAACCCTTTATTATTAGAGTTCTGGAAATTTTTATTTAGTCCATTGATCTTAAAGTTATTAGAAGCCTGTGCTTAAGAATTATTTGACAGAATCTGTTCATGAAAAGCAATTTTAGACTATAGGTGATTATAGATGCTTTAAGAGAAAATTCAAAATAGAATAGTCTTGGATAAAATTGGATGAAAGTTCACAATGGGCAAGGAAATACAGTTATTTTTGTGACATACAGGATTTTAAGATTGTGACCAGAATCATGGCTGACAGAGTTACTTCTGGACCATCAGACTTTTATAAATTTCACATAATCTTTAAAATGTGTCAATAATATAGCCATACAAATATAATTTTAATATTTTACATAACCAGTATTATGACTGATAAAATATTAGATTTGCTTTTTCTTTTTATAGATAGCATCTGGCTCTGTTGCCAGGCTGGAGTGCAGTGGTATGTTCATAGCTCACTACAGTAGTCTCAAACTCCTGGCCTGAAGTGATCCTCTTACCTCTGCCTCTGCTTCCCAAGTTGTTGGTACTACACATGCGAGCTACCATGCATGGCTAATTTTACTGTTTTTTGTAGTGTTGTGTCTCATTATATTGCCTAGGCTAGTCTTAAATTCTTGGGCTTAATTGATGTTTCTGCCTTGGACTTTCAAAGTGCTGGAATTACAGGTGTGAGCCACAGCACCCATGCAAAATATTAGACTTTTATGAATTTATATTTTTTAAATGTTTGTATCAGTAACATACCCATAAATGTAACTGAAAGATGTACTACCACTTATCATTTGAAAATGTTTTCTAGATAACTTATCGAATAATCTTAATCATTTGCTATCTCTAAGATGGGAGATACATTTTCCAATGCTTTCCTGGGCCCAACTGGAAAATTTCTAAGTTACTTCTAGTCCCACAAAACTTAATTTAGAATTTTGATCCTCAGAAAGCCTGACAAAGATACCAAAATGTTCAAAACACTTGATTAAAAGAAGATAATAAGTCACTGTGATATCATAGTTGTTTATTTAACCAGAGTGATAATAAAGACTTCAAAAGCAGTACAGGAAGTTACATCAGTCAAAGGCTCCACGTGTCCTGCTACAGTGGGAGAGCAGATTTTTATTGAACTTATGCAAATAACCATTGTGCCATAAAAATACTATAATGAAAACACCTAGTCTTTTCTTTTTTTTTTTTTTTTTTTAAATACTCGGGAGATATTTTATTTTATTTTATTTTATTTTTTTTTTGTTTCACTTATGGTATCTTCTTTTCTTTTCTTTTCTTTCTTTTTTTTTTTTTAATTGACTCATAGTTGTGTACATTAGTTCAACCATGGGGTACAGTGTGGGGGCTTCACATGCAATCTGAGATATTTTATCAACCTGATTGACATACCATTCATGATGTTTTCTCGTTTACTATATGAAAACATTTTTGATCCTTGTTTAGAAGTT